>CP025649.1:9153725-9442416 GCA_003576665.1 Ipomoea trifida | reverse complement strand
AGCAAGTATGTCAAAAGTGGGTAGTTCCACCTTCTTCGAGTACAAGTATGTCAAAAGTGGGTAGTTCCACCTATCTTCAACGAAGATGGCTCAGTCGATGAAACTGTTGAACTCCCTACTGCTTCCGTTTACGACATTGGCCAAGATGACTGGAGGCAGCCGTTGATTGACTACTTCACTGATGGGAAGTTGCCAGAAGATCCTCGCAAGAGGGTGGATATAAAGCGCCGAGCTCCTCGTTCATCCTATAATGAGACGTTGTATCGTCGTTCATTTGATGGAGTCTGGCTCCGATGTCTAGGAGAAAGAGGCATTACAAGCCATGCAAGAAGCTCATTCTGGGGTTTGTGGTGCACATCAGTCCGGCCCTAAGTTGCATTTCCACATTAAACGAATGGGTTATTATTGGCCTACAATGGTAAAGGATTGCATAGATTATGCTCGAAGGTGCCAAGCTTGTCAAGTTCATGCAAACTTTATCCATCAACCACCAGAACCTCTACACCCAACAGTCGCATCTTGGCCGTTTGATGCTTGGGGACTTGATGTGGTTGGCCCAATTACGCCCAAGTCATCTGCAGGGCATACATACATATTGGCCGCCACCGACTACTTTTCAAAGTGGGCAGAAGCCGTGGCATTAAAAGAAGTAAAGAAGGAAAATGTGGCAGACTTCCTCCGTGTTCATATCATTTATCGGTTCGGCATCCCACGATATATCTTAACTGATAATGGGAAACCTTTTGACAATAAATTGATGGACAAAATCTGCAAGCTTTTTGACTTTCAGCAGCGGAACTCCTCAGCATATTACGCAGCTGCGAATGGGCTTGCGAAGCTTTTAACAAGACCCTATGCAATCTATTGAAAAAAGTGGTCTCAAAATCGAAACGTGATTGGCATGACAGAATGGAAGAAGCGTTATGGGCATATAGAACCACATACCGCACACCTACTCAGAGCACTCCATATTCTCTGGTGTATGGTGTGGAAGCAGTCTTGCCTCTAGAGCGCCAAATACCTTCTTTAAGGTTGGCCATACAAGAGGATCTCACTGATGAGGAAAATGCCAAGTTACGCTTGGCTGAGCTAGAAGCCTTGGATGAAAAACGGCTGCAAGCTCAACAGAGCTTGGAATGCTATCAAGCTCGTATGTCAAGAGCCTTTAACAGAAGGTGAGGACCGTTCTTTTCAAATTGGTGACAAAGTACTAGCTGTTCGAAGACCAATCATTGTGACAAGGAAAACCGGCCACAAGTTCACTCCAAAATGGGATGGCCCCTATGTGGTTCAAGAAGTATACACCGGTGGGGCTTACAAGTTGGTTAGTGAAGATGGTTTGAAGGTTGGTCCAATCAATGGGAGATTCGAAGCTCTACTACCCTTAAACTTAGGGTGTCAACACAAGTCATAAACGCTCCTGGCCCGCATGAGTTAAAACTGTGAACGGCTTTACTTATTAAAAAAAAATCATTTGAACTACGTTTGACTTGATCTCCTTCGCAGGAGTACGTAGGCAGCTTAGAAACACTTTCTCTTCTAAGTTCAGTCATAATTAAAATAAATCCTTTTATGTCAAGATCCGTTCGAAAACAACTTAGATTCATTGAAGTTTAGTCATTTCATTGTATGTTATGATTTAAAGAGATTTTCTCGTTAGTTGATTTCGAAGTGACTCATTTGGGGTTTATTCAAGCTCATTTTCACACTTGTGATCGAAGAAAATTGTTTGCAAGTCTCGTGAAAAGGAAGAAAATAATGAATTCAACTCACGTCAAAGTCTCGTTTCAAAAAAAGAACTCATACAAAGCCGAAATGAAAAAAAGCATAAACTAAGAGAGTAGATACCTAAACATCAAAGATCTACACTATTCGAAAATTCATCAAATCTGCTTTGTCTGCTTCTAGATCTTTCTCCGCTAAGGAAAGCTTATCTTCATCTTCACTTTAACAGGAGCCCTGAATGCGTTTCACTGTTTCTTCGGCAGAAGTCACAACCTCTTGTGATGTGTCGCGCAGTCCTTGAGCCTCAGTCACAAGTTCTTGGAGCTTTGGCCTTTCATCATGGATCCTGGTCAACTCCTCCTTTGAATCCTTTATGGTTCTCTCAGCCTCCGTTATGGTTTTCTCTGCTTCCTTTATAGCTTCTTCTAGGAGGCCACTCGTCCGTCAGAATCCTCAAGGATCTTCTGCTTCTCCGATAGAAGGATTTGAGTTTCAGAGAGCTTTTGTTGAGCATCCTTAAGAGCACTTTGCGCCGAACATAACTCCGCAACTTGAGTTTCAACTGGCATCGCTTCTGAGTGCTGGGACCGTATCTTATCATAATACTCAGCCTTCTTAAAGAACACATCCACCCTGTTCTCTAATGATGACAGGTCTACTGCTTATGTTTCATAAGTTCATTCTAACACTTCCTTTGAAAGAAGAAACACTTTCAGCTGGAGTTTCCTTTAGGTTCTTGCAGATATCATGCCAAACGCCTGCGATCATGGCCATATACTTTGACATGAAGGAATCTGCAACAGGAAGAATAGAGACATGAGACGGTTCCGGTCGTGCTCCTTTGTGAGGTGGGTTTGAGGGCAACGGTGATTGCTGAGATGCTGCCGTTGATTAAGGGATTCAGAACTGTCGCTATGTTCCACCTCGCCTATAGAAGAATGTGGTTCGACGACCTGGCGTCATTGCTGACATGTAACCCAGCAGAACCCTATAAAAGGAATACATATATCAATAAGACTAAGATTTTGAATCATGGTGAAAGGGAAAAATTTTAGGAAAGTTCCTAACCTCGTTCGACGGTCTTCTGTTTCGTTTAAAATTGCGATCGCTATCAACATCCTCGTCCGAACTTCGGTGCCTCACTTGCTCCTCCCTCCTCTTTTGGGTCGCATGTTCTGGTACTTGATCATGGGGGGCATCCTGTACTGGTGCTTTGCCTTTCTTAAAGTATCCAGTTGATCCCTCTGCTCTTGAGTTATTCCCTCTCTAACGGTTACGTTTGGGTCACCATTAACGACTATGTCTGTGACGCGAGTCTCAAGGAGATTTGCATGCACATCAACCAACCAGGCTTTGTAAGTGTCTGACACATGTTTCTTTGGAAAAGTCGGGATCATGGGAAATGTGGCCTTAGACATAGAGTGGAAGTGCTCATACTGGCGATGGAGTTGAAATCCCTTAGCAAGTGTGACGTCGCGGTCATCCGTCAGTAACAAACCGGGGGCAGATGCTTGGTAGAATCCAAACTGACGACTGAAGCGATGGGGTACATAAGGCTCAGCCTTACATTGGCGTCCTTGGCGTAAAACAAGAAAACCAGGGCGCAAACATATGAAATATTCAAAATTATCTTTACCCCCTCTCTTGTCATCACAGAAAAAGAAGTCTCTACCATTTTGACGAGATCGTGCAAAGCCAAGACGCGTGTTCGCCCTTAAAATCCTCTTACGAGCATCAATTCTGTCGTAATGCTTAGCACCGCCTTCTCCGAAGAAGTGACCATCTTTGGAGACAACAACATGAGGCTAGGGGTCTTGAAGTGAGTATTGAAGTAAGCTGCTAGCCATCCATATACATAATGGATGGGGAAGGGGTGCCGATTTGACCAGGAGAGAAAGACTCTGAAATCGAGTTTAACCCGTAGTAGATGCTGGCAAGGACTGGAGGTGCGAGGCATACCTTAATCCCTCTCGCCATTCTGCACGCCATATTAAAAGTCTCAGGGCGAATGGTTGCCGTGGGTCGCCGGTAGTACGAACGTACAGAGCCAACACGCTAGAAATGCTGCTAAGTAGACTTCCTGTTCAAGATTTTGGGGGATGTTTAGTTCGACGAAGGGTGCTTTACTCACGTGCGACCATCTAGGAGCAGTTTCAAGGATCCCGCTCGGGTTGTGAGTAGCCTTTGGTCGAGATTTCTTATTCTCTTTTCGAGGTGGAGGAGCTGGATATCTTCGGGTTTTCCTGCACCAGAAGTCGATCCATCGGGATGCTTGAATAAAAGTGGTGTGATTTTCTTGTTGAGTCAAATGGAAAAACGCCTCGAGTAAGTGCGCACAGCATGTGTATGAACCCTTGTTCAAGTCCAAGGCGTTTGGGATGCGCTCATCGTAGATATCCCCAAGCAATGGCAACCCTCCAAGCATGTACAGAATCTCGCAGCGATATGGACATCTCGCCGGAGGAGGTAATAATGTGTTGGTTGCGTGGCACCACGCTTCGCAAAAAGCTTGGACAATGTCAACGTTGCGGTCAGTATGTGAACAATGACGCGAACACGGCATCATATATCATGCCTTCCCTTAGAGGTTTTCTGAAGAGGTTAAGTACATCTTCAGCCCATTCCCAGTATCCTGGAGTGTAAATGAATTCGCCTCTAAAATCGATGTCGTTACCCCACTTGACCTCATCTATCAATTATGCGATTCCCCAGCGTGGGAAGGATGTCCGTGGAAGGTTCGTGTTTCAATCCCGGTTGCAAAGTCCACACTTTGGACGGTGGAATGTTCGTACTCAGGAGTCCAGTTGCGTCGTGATATGACACCGTGAGCTTTGGCGGTGAAGGGGATGCAAGGGGATGATTGACGGCCAATGTGACTTTGATGGTCGACTCTTGGTGCTTGTTATCACCAATTTCCTTTGTCCTTCGAACCATTGGTCTTGAAATTGCACCATCTTTGAGCCGCGTTGAGATTATGTCAAAGATTGAGAATAATTCACTGAAGAAAAAGTAATGATATAGATTAAGATATTATTTCAGTCATTATTAACAAAGTTTTTTTATTATTATTATTATCTAAGGTATTGATATAATAATAATAATTAACTTGGTTTAGTATTAAGAATTATTGAAAGAAAAAAAAACAAAAAGCAAAACAAAAAAAAAAAAAAGAAAAAAAAAAAAACAAGAAACAAAAAGAAAAAAAAAAAAAAAACGAAAAAGAAAACGAAGAAAGAAACAAAAAAAAAAAAAAAAAAAATGCAAACAAAAAAAAAAAAAAAAAAAAAAGGAACAAAAAAAGCGAAAAACAAAAAAAACAAAGAGAAAAAAAAAAAAAAAAAAAAAAAAAAGATAGAAGAAAAACATCATATTAAGAAGCTGAGCATATGTACATGTATTTTAATAATGTTTGTCCATGTATAAAGTAAGGGGATATTGCAAGGTAATGTGCAATAATGTAGGTGGGACCCAATCATGAGTAATGCTTCTATGCCTTCTATCTGTGCCTGCGGTAGTATTTAAGTATCAAGGAATGCCGTCTAGTACACCAATTCACTGCAAACCTACGAGAAAACACAAACTCACAGAATTGCCATTCTAGAGAAGTTCATTTAAATCCGGTGTCACTTTTACGAAATGAGAAGCATGTTCATCCATCGGCTCGAATTCAATGGGCGAAACGCGCAATGTGCAGAAATCAAAAATTAGCGATGTACTCAGAACAGCATTCGACGAGCGAGCACCCAAGACACGGGACAATCGGCCGATAGCTAGCATCGCAGCAACAATTCTCAGGGCAGACAGAACAGAAGTAGGCAATGCGGACTGCAGTCCATGAGAAATCGTTAACAACGGAAATTCGTCCTCCGAGTAGAAACCCACTCTCGGCGGCGTATCAATTACACGCGCTCCGGTGGTTGTTCTACTCGGCAGACTTCCCGTTGCTCGTCGTCTAGCTAATTTGACGCAGAGGAGTAGGTCCAGAGAAAGTCGTAAACGATTGTTACCAGGTAGGCCACCTCGCAGTAGTACAATCGTTTCCTACATTTGATTGTCTTTTTATGGTTTTACTCCATGCTCTGATCTTTGTGAATGTTTCTTTCCCTACTTGAAATGAAATGCTATGGGGAAGGAAATAATAAAATGAAAAGCTAAGAACGATAACCTGATTAAAAGCCGCGAACGTTCTCCTTCACTCTCACTGCTCTGTTGTACGATATGGCTGGTGAATGGTGGTGTTGAAGCTCCTATTTATAGTGTATCATGGGAGAGTTGTAGTTGGAGTTGGATTGGAACTCCACAATTCTAGTGGGATTAGATAAACTTCAGTGATAGAGGATTATCCTATGGAGGCTGGAATCCTGCGTGATAGAAGCTTGGGTTAGTTCAATTAATTCTTCGTATGGTTATCAGTCAAGGGAGAATTTGATTGTCTTTAGATTTTGATGGTTTAAACCTAATTGCAGTGAATATGTTTTAATATGTTTGGGGCCCGTGGAAAAATGAAATATTCAAGATTATGTTTGGCTTATGGTAACTGGTCAATTTTATCTGTTGGGCTTATGGAATATCCAGGAACAGTTCGCCTTGTGCTATAGAAACGAGTTAAGAACTCACGCTCCATGTCACTCCAGCTGTCGATGCAGCCATGCTCCAAGTCAGTGTACCAGTCAAAGGCGGTGCCCTTCAAAGAGCGAACAAACTGTTTGACGAGGAAATCTCCATATGTTCCAGCATCGTTACAAGTTTCCACAAAGTGGGCGATGTGCTGTCTCGGGTTGCCTTTTCCATCGAATTGTTGAAACTTCGGAGGTTGGTAGCCCAGCGGCATCTTCATTTCTTCAATCCTTTGGGTGTAAGGCTTGGAGTAAGTATATGAAGGTTGTCCTCCCTCGAGTCTCCCTTTGATTGCCCCCATGATATAATCATTCAGTTGGTCGACGTGTATCATGCCTCCAGAAACTTGAATACTCCCTTCAGCGGGATGCGGGCGAGAGGTAGTCTCTTCCATGTGCCTGCTTTGATGACGTGGCGACTCAACGTCAATAGCCTCTTCTTGGGTTTGAGGTCGTTTCTCGGAAGCTCGACTTGTTTCACCGTTCTTTCCGCTTTCCACCTTTTCACTTAGATCATTAATCTTCCTTTCCTGGCTTTGAAGAAGCCCGCTTATTCCCTCCAGAGCTTTGGTGATGTTTGCTAGCTGTTCCTCCACCGAAGCTACATTTGTTGTCATAGTGGGCATGACTGTGTAGACGTGGGTCCACTCCAAGGCTGGTTTCCACATCGGCGATGGATGAGATATGGGAGATGAGCTTCCGTTGCTAAGGGGCTCGCCTGATGGAGTAGGGCTCGCAGGGCCCTTGCTGCTGGTAGTTGTACTTGAGGGAGTAGGGGGAGGACTTTCGCCTCGAGCAGCTTGATTTGAGGGAATAGGACTCTTGCTACCAACGGTCTCTGTTGTTGAGGATGAACCCCTATCATATGTAGCTTTCTTTGAGCCGATGGGGACGCCTCCAAGCCTTCGGACGACGTTGCGAGCAATGTTTCGGGTCTCGGTCAACTCCACCCCTAGGTCCCTCACCCGACTCCGGGTCAATGCACCTTGCACCTCGCGCCTGTCGGAGCCGGCCACAGAAGATGCCTTAGAGCCGCGCCTATCGGAGCCGGCCGCAGAAGATGCCTTAGAGCCGGTAGCTTGAGCGTAAGTCTTTCTTGATGCCATTTGGATTCTTTGTATAACTTGGAAGTGAAGAGATGAGAGGCAGAGTGGTCCCACTGGGCGTGCCAAAATCTGTAAACACAAAAAATTCGAAATTGTATATATTCACAATATTGGGTTACAGTGCGTGTGTAATTCAAATTGCAGGTACAAAATCTCTGTATAGTCCTCTGATTCTTCACTGACGTGTTCTACTGAAGTGCCTCCGGGTTTCAAGTGGCGTAGCCTCCGGGATTCAAATAGCATAGCCTCCGGGATTCAACTGACGTAACTTCCGGGATTCAAACGTCGTAGCTTTCCGGGATTCAAGTGGCGTGGCCTTCCGGGATTTAAGTGGCGTGAACTTTAACAGAAACCGTCAAGCTTCAAAATCTTTAACCGATTCAAGTCTCTAACTTCTAACTGCTTCAAAAAAATGCCTTCAATGCCTTCAATGCTCTCAAGTCTTCAATCTTCAAGGTGTGTTTTAAAATGTGAAATGAGGGGCTCTATTTATAGTGGAGTGTGCAACCAACTTCCCTCAACAAACTCCCTAATTAATTAGTTAATTAATTAATTAATTAATTAATTAAGGGAATGAACATTGCCATAATCTAGTCCAGGTTCAAAACTCTATCATCTAATTCAAATTCAAATTAATTATAATTATTAAATTCATATATAATAAAATTATATTTAAATTATAATTATTATTAAATTCAAATATGGATCGGGCTTGGCCCATTAATCAATTACTCAACATCAATTTAATTGGGCTAATCAATTAATTTAATTATCATGGACCCAAATTAATTAAACTGGTCCATTAATCCATCTCACACTGAGCCCAATAACAATTTAATCAATCCATTTTTCGAGCTCAAATTTTTCCGTGTCTACACCGAGTGCCGACTCCTTTTTCAGGACTCCGGTCCAACCAAAACAACAACTGCCTTATAGCCCCCTTTTTCACACTCCTTTTTCAAGGAGGCACGGTTGACCGAGTGCCGACTCCTTTTTCAGGACTCCGGTCCAACCAAAACAACAACTGCCTTATAGCCCCTTTTTTCACACTCCTTTTTCAAGGAGGCACGGTTGACCGAGTGCCGACTCCTTTTTCAGGACTCCGGCCCAACCAAAACATACCGACCTTATAGCCCCCTTTTTCACACTCCTTTTTCAAGGAGGCACGGTTGACCGAGTGCCGACTCCTTTTTCAGGACTCCGGTCCAACCAAAAACAACTGCCTTATAGCCCCCTTTTTCACACTCCTTTTTCAAGGAGGCACGATTGACCGAGTGCCGATTCCTTTTTCAGGACTCCGGTCCAACCAAAACAACAACTGCCTTATAGCCCCTTTTTTCACACTCCTTTTTCAAGGAGGCACGGTTGACCGAGTGCCGACTCCTTTTTCAGGACTCCGGCCCAACCAAAACATACCGACCTTATAACTTCTTTTTTCACACTCCTTTTTCAAGGAGGCACGGTTGACCGAGTGCCGACTCCTTTTTCAGGACTCCGGCCCAACCAAAACATACCGACCTTATAACTTCTTTTTCCACTCCCTTTTCAGGGAGGCACGGTTGACCGAGTGCCGACTCCTTTTTCAGGACTCCGGCCAACCGTCCGAGTCCCTCAGTCTCTAGAGCCGTCAATCACACGTTCATACAGTTAGACTGCCTCAGTTACTCATTATAAGCAATCAATCTCATGCTTATGTAGTTAGACTGCCTCATTACTCATTCGTAAGCAAAGACAGGTAGACTGCCAAACTCGAAGGCTATCCGAAGATCATTAGAACTTTAGGTTATCTCAACCCAACTCAAAGGTGATCCGAAGATCATTAGAACTTTAGGTTATCTCAACCCAACTCAAAGGCGATCCGAAGATCATTAGAACTTTGGGTTATCTCAACCCAACTCACAGACGATCTGAAGATCATTAGAACTTTGGGTAATCTCAACCCAACTCAAAGGCGATCCGAAGATCATTAGAACTTTGGGTTATCTCAACCCAACTCAAAGGCGATCCGAAGATCATTAGAACTTTGGGTTATCTCAACCCAACTCAAAGGCGATCCGAAGATCATTAGAGCTTTGGGTTATCTCAACCCAACTCAAAGATGATCCGGAGATCAGTAGAACTCAGGTTATTTCAACCCAACTCAAAGGCAATCCGAAGATCATTAGAACTTTGGGTTATCTCAACCCAACTAAAAGGCGATCCGAAGATCATTAGAACTTTAGGTTATCTCAACCCAACTCAAAGGTCGGCAGACTGCCAAACTCATTTGTCCAACGGTGATCATAGATCACTTAGGACTCAACTAAGTTATTTCAACTTAGCATCTCAGTAAAGCAGATTGACTACCCCACTCACTCATCCGTAAGCAATCACAGATCGCTTTTAGGATCCGACTAAGTATCGTAGATCCTTAGCCGGTCCCCGAATCTTACTCAAACCATTTAAAGGGCTGGTTAAACAAAAAACTCAATCGTACCAATTAGAGGGCTGGTAGACCACCCGAGTCAATCTTGGCTCGACCGGCTACTTGATTGACCCTTTTACAATTTATCTCGCTACAGGTACATCGTACATCAAATCAAACATTAGCTATGTTACAATAATTTTGATAATTAAAGACCAGCTCAACACTTTTGCATTCCTTGTTTCTTTTCACGTTCACCATTTTCACGCATCTTTGTCAGAATTAGTGATGTCTTCTTTGATAATCAATATTGTGTTCCATTGTTCTCACACTGCATTGGCCGATTTCTTTCGGGTCCCACAACCGCCTAGGACGGAATTTTTTAGTACCCAGATTATGATGCTTTCTCCTTCTGATCCTCAACTAAGCATTGCAGTACATAAATGCGTGCAAATAAAACCAAGAACTCCCATGCACAAATGTGACTTGTGCAATATATTGCCTAATTCATACTCAAGTTTCTAGGCTTTTCCCCATTCATAGCCACGTATATATGCACAGACTGAGATTCCCATATATAAATGAGTATAGAAATGTTAATTAAAGCTTCCTATCAAATGTGTCTTGTTTAGATGCATCCACGTATGGTAATAAGCACAGATAAGTCACAAGAATAGAAATGTTAATTAAAGCCATACATGCATGTATAAAGACTATTTTTTTTACCACGCTCATCAGTTGATATGCAAGAATTATTCTTCAATATTCATTGTTCAGGTTGAAAGATGCCTCGCCCACTCGCAAGTTATCTTTACTGCTCACCAAAATTTTGAGAGCCGTCTGCCTTTCCATCAACGACTTCCGACATATTGTATTCCTATGATCAACTACTCCCTCGGCTATGTACGAAAAGTCGACCCCGACTCTCACCCGTTTTTCAGGGCGATTCACGATCCACCCCAACCGTCCATCTTCCTATGGCCCGACTCCTTGACATGTTAGACAGAGTCCCTCAGTCGGACAACATGGTAATTACCGCTTGCTCATTTTAATATTCTGCCATGTCCTCCCACGTAATACTAGGTACACGCAATCTTCAAATACCTTTCATTGAAATTTCAGTACTCATCCCTAATCTCAAGTCGGAAGTCTGCTTTCGGATGAACACTTGGGCAACCGCGGCAAACCATATTTCTATGGCCGACTGGGCATTGTTCGGTGAAGTCTGACCATATTTCTATAGCCGACTGGGTATTGTTCAGTGAAGTCTCTCCGTTGTCGAAGTCGGATCACGTATCCGTCTTGCTTGGAGACTATACAGGTTTGATAACCTATCTTTATTCTTACAAACATCGACTAACCCTAACTAGAGTTCGCAGTCTTAGAAAATATAAATTCCATGCTGCCTACATTTGGAGGAATTGGAGCCGTATAAACCCAGCAATAGGTGAGAGCATCTCCAAATTCACTCAGCAAATATCATTCAAGTGCGACTGTCAATGCTTCCATGCGGGTATATACATTCTTCCTTGAAATGGTAAATTTCTATATACGCTTGTCTCCTTTTATTTTACCATACTAAGCATTTTGAGATACTGACAAAGATTCCTCTATACTTATGCGTGCAAAAGTCTCCAAAGCTCCATGAATTTTATTTAAAAAATGTCTATTGAAATGGAGAAAATATATTGCCCATCTGTATTCAAATTTCTATGCTCTCATACCCATATCATGTTTTGTTCTCATTCTCCACCCTAAGTACAAATGCTTTAAATGGAAATACCTCGTTTGAATATGCATTTCGTAGAAGTGAGACAGGTGGTAGTTTTCATTGCTTGATTCTCTCGCAGCAGCAGTGGTAAGAGTACACGGACCTTTTGTATCGGTCCCCACAGACGGCGCCAGTGATGGTTTCCCGATCTTCAGGCGATCGGCCGGCGGGCCAACACTACCGGAAAATTACAAGAACAATAAATAAAAAGCGGAAAGAATATACAAGACACAAGAATTTTGACGTGGAAACCGAAAGGTAAAAACCACGGGCCTTTTTGGGCGGTGCCAAGCCGGAATTTCACTATTTTTGTAGGGTATTTTGTACATGGAATTGTGTTTTCTCGTCTAGACTCAATAGATGTGCCTCCTCTCCCTTCGTCAGACTTCTCTCCTTAAAGAAAATGGAGAGCCCCCCCTTTTCTCTTGTCTTTCACGTCAGTTTTGTAGCAATAGGGTGAGTAGTGTAGACTTTCCACCATAATGGAGTATTTAATGGGAGTTAAATGGGTAGTTAAATTGGGGGTTATGGATAATTTGGGGAGTTTATGAGTGATGGATGGGAAATAATGTGAAATAAATGGAATAACTAATGGGTAATGATGGGGCAATTATTCGGGGGGTTACGGAAGAGTGTTACGGAGCCAACTAATCACGTCCCGAGTACTAACTGCCGAGTCCGAGTGCCGTGCCTGACTGCTTGCTAGGTAGTATCGACCGGGTGCCTATGCTGGGTATCTATCAAGAGCCAAACTTATAGGATGGAAATCAAAATCATTGTCCCTAGCAGGTAGACACGTACTAGTTCAATCGGTGTTAACATCCATCCCATACTTCACCATGCAGACAACGTTATTACCACTAGCGGTGATTGGATCCATATATAAGATCGTTAGAGGATTCCTATGGGGTAGTAAGGATGGAGAGAAGAAGTGCCACCTTGTTAAATGGGAAACCATCACAAAATCGAAGACACAAGGAGTCCTTGGTATTTGTAAAATTCGAATTAATGAATTTAGCATAGGGACTATTGATATTGTGTAGATAGTATATAAGCATAGATAAGTATTCGAATTATTATTATTGGTATAAATAATAATTAATACCAATAATTATGGAGAGAAGAAGTGCCACCTTGTTAAATGGGAAACCATCACAAAATCGAAGACACAAGGAGTCCTTGGTATTTGTAAAATTCGAATTAATGAATTTAGCATAGGGACTATTGATATTGTGTAGATAGTATATAAGCATAGATAAGTATTCGAATTATTATTATTGGTATAAATAATAATTAATAAATTATTATTTCATTATAAAATTACCCAGAATTTCAAAGTAATTTTATCATTTATTACACAGAATTTGTATCTATTATTCTCACAATTATAATGGTTTAATTATTCTCATAATTTGGTAAATAACATTTTGTTACTAATTCAGTTTTATTAATTTTTTTTACCAATTAATTGATAATATTAGTTTAGGCATGAAATTTGAAGAGGATAATTTTACTTTTATTAATAGTATGGATTAGTATAGATATAGTAATTTTATCATTTATTACACAGAATTTGTATCTATTTTTTTTTGTTTTCAAAAAAAAAAATAGTATAGATTAGTATAGATATAGTATAAATTATTATTTCGTTATAAAATTACGCAGAATTTCCAAGTAATCTACGTAATTTTCTCATTTATTATGCAGAATTTGTTTCTATTATTCTCACAATTAAAAGGTTTAATTATTCTCATAATTAATTTGGTAAATATTTTTTTTTTCCAATTCAGCTTTATTAATTTTTTTTTACCGATTAATTAATAATATTAGTTTAGGCGGGAATTTTGAAGTGGAGGATTTTACTTGTAGTAATAGTATTGATTAGTATGGATATAGTATAGATAGTATATACATAAGTATAGATAAGTATTCGAATTATTATTATTGGTATAAATAATAATTATAAATTATTAATTCTTTATAAAATTACGCAAAATTTCTAAGAAATTTTTCTCATTTACTACGTAGAATTTATTTCCATTATTCTCACAATTATAATGGTTTAGTTATTCTCATAATTTGGCAAATAAAATTTTGTTACCAATTAGATCAGAGCTTTATTAGTTTTTTACCAATTAATTAATAATATTAGTTTAGGCGGTAAAGTTGAAGAAGATGATTTTATTTTTATTAATAGTATAGATTAGTATGCATACAATATAGATAGCATAGTAGTATAAATAAGTATTCGAATTATTATTAGTATAAATAATAATTAATAATGGTTTAGCAAGTAATTTTATTATTTATTACCCAATTCTAATGGTTTAATTATTCTCATAATTTTGTAAATAATTTTTTTTACCAATTCATTTTTATTAATTTTTTTACCAATTATTTGATAATATTAGTTTAGGCGTGAAAGTTGAAGATTAGGATTTTAGTTTTATTAATAGTAAAGATTAGTATAGATATAGTATAAATTATTATTTCATTATAAAATTACGCAAAATTTCCAAGTAATTTTGTCATTTATTATGCAAAATTTCTTTCTATTATTCTCACAATTAAAAAGTTTAATTATTCTCATAATTTGGTAATTTTTTTTTCCAATTCAGCTTTATTATTTTTTTTTTACCAATTAATTAATAATATTAGTTTGGGTGAGAAAGTTGAAGATGAGGATTTTACTTTTATTAATAATATAGATATAGTGTAGATAATATAGTAGTATAGATAAGTATTTGAATTATTATTATTGGTATAAATAATAATTAATAAATTATTATTTCTCATTTAATATTACGCATAATTTGTAAGGAATTTTCTAATTTATTAGGCAGAATTTGTTTCCATTATTCTCACAATTATAATGGTTTAATTATTCTCATAATTTGGTTGTCAATTCAGTTTGATTATATTTTTTTTACCAATTAATAGTAGTCTATTTTTATATAGTGTAATTAAGTCAATAAACACAAATTACTATACATATATTACTAATTAACCCATTTTATCACCCTTTTTACCATAATTTTTTTTACCTTTTAATAGGCTATATCATACTACAGATTAGTATAAACAATATTGTACGCTATTTTCTCCATTGACTGACCTGCTTTAATTACTCCATTTCATACATTTTAATAGTGTATTTTTTTTTATATACGCAATTAATTTAATAATTAGACAAATTACTATGTGTATTACGTCATTTTGTCATATTTTATTACCATAATTTATTACCTTTTAATAGACTATTCCATACTACAGACTAGTTATACGTCATTTTTCTCTTTTTATTAGCCTATTTTTAAAGTTTTCCTAATATATTTCTTATCTAATGAATTTCAATACCACTATATAAATCATGTAACCAATTCCACATCTTCCACTCCGTCTCACCACCTTAACTACATAAACAAAAAATCTACATATAATGGCCCCTAATTTTTGTTTTACAAAATAAGATAAACGCATATAGTGTTGATATGTTAGCTAATATTCACACTCCAGAATTTTTAAATGGAATCAAGTGTAGCCAATCATGAATTGACTTTGAAAGTTGGCACTCTGGTTATGCTCTTAAGAAACATTGACCACTCAATTGGTTTATGCAATGACATAAGGTTGGTAATTACTAAACTTGGAAACTATGTTCTGGAAGCAAAGGTATTGTCCCGAAGCAGTGCAGATGAGAAAGTACTGATACCATGAATGTCATTAACTCAATCAGACTTGAGGTTGCCTTTTAAATTTCAAAGAAGACAATTCCCGTTAATTGTCTCATATGCAATGACAATTAATAAGAGTCAGGGTCAATCACTTTCTCATGTAGGCCTATTCTTGAAAAAACTTGTCTTTAGTCACAAACAATTATATGTTGCAGTTTCAAGGGTCACTACTCTAGATGGGTTGAAATATTGATTTGTAACAGTGAAAGCAACAAAACAACTTCAATAGCAAACATTGTATATAATAATGAAGTTTTTCAAAATTTAAAAAAATTTGACTTCATTATAAAATCATATTTTAATATTATAGTTTTTATTAAATTTATTATCTTCTTTACTTTCTAAAGCAAATTTACTAGAGCAGTAATGAAAATCATCATGTTTTAATTTCAAATATTTTTAATTCCAGCCTATTGTCTATTTTTTATACCTTTCAAACATATTTATTTCACACACACAAAAAAAAAAAATTAACTAAATCAGTTATGGGAACAAAACAATTGTAAATTAGGTAATTTAAAACAACTTTAAAATATAGCTTCATTCCAATTATCTTTTCACATCTTCATGCTTTTTTAAAGGCAAATTATATGGTGGACCATGATCATAGTTGATACTGCAGTTGTGTTGAACGGATACTGCAGTTGTGTTGAAAAGATATTACAGTTGTGTTAAAAGGAAACTGCAGTTGCACGGAACAGAGGCCATTCATCCGTTCAACACAACTGCAGTATTCGTTCAACACAACTGCAGTTCCAGATGGATGACACGTTCTCTGTTCTACGCAACTGCAGTTCCCTTTCAATACAACTGCAGTATCCTTTCAACACAATTGCAATATCAATTCAACACAACTACAGTATCAACCATGACCCATGGTCCACAGTATAAGGACTGCTTTTTAAAATTAGTTTTACTTTGTCCCATATTTATTTTAATAATAATATAATTGCAATAATCATATCACATATCAATTTTTCTAAAATAATGGTGAACAAATGGGACATATATTATTAATACTTTTGCACTTATCTTATAATCAAATAAATGTACATTTTCAAATATTATAATTATTTATTATTTATAACTTGAAATTTAATTTTATTATTTAAATATATAATAAAAAAATATTACCCGTGCCTCACACGCGTAATTTACTAGTATAGACAAAAGTTGTTGGAGTTAATTGAATTTCAATTAAATTTTGTGGGCCTATTAAAATTTCAATAAATGACTAACATGTATATTTGGAGAGATTCAATCGATAAGTTAATATCTCAAAAAATTGAAAATATAATGATAATTACTACAAGTTATGTCATTTAAGATAATGATTAGTGGCAAGTGGCATCAAACCTTTCCCTGTATACGGGAGGTGGTGGGTTCGAGCCTCAGTGAATGCTTTGCTGTCTCTTTGTTCATGATTAGTGATTTAGTAAGACTTACATTTTTTTCAAATATATTGAAAAATCTTTGGAGTTAGTGGAATTCAGATAAATTTTGAGAGCCTATTAGAATTTAAGTAAATGACGACGTGTTTAATTGCAGAGATTGAGCCGATTCATTAATATTCCAGAAACGTAAAATATAGTGATAATTATTACAAGTTATATCATTTAAGATAATGATTAGTGATTTTGTACAAATAACAATTTTTTACAAATATATTGTCAAATTTTTTGGAGTTAATTGAATTTTGTAAAATTTTATGGGCCTATTAAAATTTCATTAAATGACTAACGTGTTTAATTGGAGAGATTCAATCGATTCACTAATATCTCAAAAATATAAAATATAATTATAATTGTTACATGTTACATCATTTAAGATAATGAGTAGTGATTTAGTACAAATAACATATTTTTTTCTAAATATATAGACAAAAGTTTTTGGAGTTAATTGAATTTCAGTTAAGTTTTGTGGGCCTATTAATTAAACTTTCAATAAATGACTAATGTATTTTTTTTTTTTTTTGAATACTACTAACTCTATTACAATGCAATATCTGTTCATAACTACTTACTCAAAGTAGCACAAGAGTGCTTAGTATTGACTCCACTGAGGCTCGAACTCATCACCTCCCGTATATAGGAAAGATTTCGATGCCACTGGACTACAAGGTCCTTGGCGACTAATGTATTTAATTGAAGAGATTCAATCGATTCATTAATATCCGTAAAAATGCAAAATATATTAATAATTACTACAAATTACCTCATTTAGGCTAAAGTGTTATCTAGCACCATGAACTATATCCAATTATTTATGCCGCACCCTGAACTTTCATATCGTATATATAATATATCGAACCGCAAACCAAAATAAAAAATTCACCTAGAACTTTTAGCAGGTTTCCAGGTCTTCCTACTGATATGGCGTAGGTTTTCAAGTGATGTGGCATTTCTTTTAACCTTATGTTGTCCATGTAAGCATTTACATATTAAAAATAATTTTTTTTAAAAAAAACAAAAAATACAAACAAAAAAAAATTAGCATTTCTATAAATTTGGAAAATTGAAAAAATACTAAACAATAAATTGGCCAAAAAATATAAATTCTGAAAAAAAAATTGAAACATTGGAATTGCAAAATTGAAAAGTATACATTATAAAAATAAAGAGAATAAAATCCTGGTTATTTTAATATAATAATTTTGTTTTTTTTTTTAATTTTAAATATGTAAACGCTTACATGGACAACATAAGGTTAAGAGAAATGCCACATCAGACGCCATGTCAGCAAGAAGACCTGGAAACCTGCTAAAAGTTCTAGGTGAATTTTTTATTTTGGTTTGCGGCTCGATATATACTATATGAAAGTTCAGGGTGCGGCATGAATAATTGGATATAGTTCATGGTGCTAGATGACACTTTAGCCCCTCATTTAAGATAATGATTAGTGATTTTGTACGAATACCATTTTTTCTAAATATATTGACAAAAATGTTGAAGCTAATGGAATTTTAGTTTAATTTTTTAAGAGTCAATATCGTGCAAACTCACAACCTCCTACATACGAAAGCAACTTGATGCCACTAGACCACAAGGTTAATTGACAAAATTGTTGGAGTTAATTGAATTTTAGTTACATTTTTTGGGTCTATTAAAATACCAATAACATCTTCAAAAAAAAAAAAATACCAATAACTGACTAAAATATTTAATTTGAGAGATTCTATAGATAAGTAATATACCAAATATAAACAAAAAATATAATGTTAGTCACAACAAGTTACATCATTTAAGATAATGATTAGTGATTTAGTATAATAACATTTCTTTTACAAATATATTGACAAAAATTGTCAGTGTTAATAGAATTTCAGTTAAATTTTTGGGCTTATTAACATTTCAATAAATTACTAACGTTCTTAATTGTTGAGATTCATCGATTCCCAAATATCCAAAAAATATATATATATAATAATAATCGTTAAATGTACAATGACAAAATTTTTGGGGTTAATTAAATTTCAGTTAAATTCGTGGGTCTATGAAAATTTCATCAAATAACTAATGTGTTTAATTGGAGAGATTCAATCGATTTCTTAATATCACATAAATGCAAAATATAATGATTACCACAAGTTACATCATCTAGGATAATGAACTTGGCGGATGTGGTTGAGTGAAAAAGGACTCATTCATCCTTAACCAAAGGTCAAGGGTTTGATTATTGGGAGAAAATTGCCATTTTGGTCCAATGACTATTGTAGTAGTGTTAATTGCTATCCGCGACTTTCAAAAATGTTAATTGCGTACCTTGACTATGCATTTTTATCAATTTTGGTCACGCCGGCCAAATTTCCGGCCAAATATGATCAGAAAATTGTAAGAGTTAAAATAGTGAGGGTATTTTAGTCTTTTTGCATCTCTTTTTCTTCTTCCCCATCCCTTCGTCGCCGGGCTTTGTTGCTGTAAATTTTTAGTCAAATTGCAGGTGTAACTATATGAAGAAATCAAGCAAGTAGTATAAATAAATTGCCTAATTAATATAATTATCAATAATTTTAACTAAATTAAGCTCACCTTCAATCTTCTGCAATTTCTTTTTGCACCCAATCACCCATCGTGTATATTCACTCTTAAGAACATAGGTCTGCTAAAATGTTCAAGAAGAATGCATGAAAACCCAGAATCATTTACAGTGCTACTCAAAACACAAAACCCAAATTGAAGAAGCAAATACATGGGTCTTCAACAGTTCAAATTAAACACCCAAATTGAAGAAAGATGTAATGGCTTCGAAGAATGATCCCCGAGGCTTGCGCGCAAATTTCCGCAGCGGAACTGCGGGTAGGCTGAATTCATCTGCGTTGTTGCACAATGCATCAGCCGTTAACCTTCCAGATGCCCCTTCAACTGAGCTCTCCGCGAAGCCCGTTATCGAAAAGCGGCAAGCTACTTGTGGGAGATGAATTGAAAGAAAGTTTGGTGAAGCTCTGGAATCCGGCATGGGCATGGTTTACAGAGATCAATTTCTTGTGATGAGCAGAATTTCTTGTGATGAGCAGAAGATGATGTTTGATTTGGGGTTATGCTTTCTGGTAATTGGTGCCGGCGATTTTGGAGCAGATCCGGCGACGAAGGGATGGGGCAAAAGAAAAAAAGATGCAAAAAAACTAAAATATCCTCACTATTTTAACTCTTACAACTTTCCGATCACATTTGGCCGGAAATTTGGCCGGCGTGACCAAAATTGATAAAAAATGCATAGTCAAGGTACGCAATTAACATTTTTGAAAGTCGCGGATAGCAATTAACACTACTACAATAGTCATTGGACCAAAATGGCAATTTACTCGATTATTGGCTTTGGGTATGGAGAAGCCTTAAATAATCTCCAGGAATAACATTTGAATTTCAATAAATGGCTAACGTGTATAATTGGAGTGATTCAATTGATTCACTAATATCCCAACAAATGGAAAAAAAATATAATGACAATTATTACAAGTTACATCGTTGAAGATAATGATTATTGATTTAGCACAAATAATATTTTTTTTATAATTATATTAACAAAATTGTTGGAGTTAATTGAATTTCAGTTAAATTTTTTCAACCTATTAAAATTTCAATAAATTACTAAAATGTTTAATTGGAGATATTCAAAATTAACTAATATACCAAAAATGCAAAATATAATTATAATTATTACAAGTTACATCATTTAAGATATTGATTAGTGATTTCGTACAAATAACATTTATTTTTCAAATATATAGACAAAAATTGTTGGAGGTAATTGAATTTTCAATTAAATTTTGTGGGCCTATTAAAATTTCAATAATTTAATAATGTGTTTATTTGGAGAGATTCAATCGATACGTTAATATCCCAAAAAATACAAAATATAATGATAATTACTAAAAGTTACATGATAATGATATAGTGATTTAGTACGAATTACATTTTTTTTTTCCAAATATATTGAAAAAATCGTTGGAGTTAATGTAATTTTAAGTTAAATTTTGTTGGGCTATTAGAATTTAATTAAATGAATACGTGTTTAATTGTAGAGATTAAATTTATTTACTTATATCCCAAAAAAGTCAAATATAATGATAAATATTATAAGTTACATCATTTAAGATAATGATGAGTGAATTAGTACAAAAAACATTTTCAACATATATATTGACAAAATTGTTGGTGTTAATTGAATATTAGTAAAATTTTGTGGGCCAATGAAAATTTCATTAAATGAGTAACGTGTTTAATTGGAGAAATTCAATCAATTCACTAATATTTCAAAAATGTAAAATATAATTATAATTTTTTTTTTTGAATACAACTGACCCTATTACATTGTAGTATCTGTTCATCTATACTTTTCTCAACCTGTTGAAGCACAAAGAGTCAATTTCAAGATCTCTTCCACTGAGACTCGAACTCATGACCTCTCATCTGAGGGTGACCATTACATGCCAATTGAGCACAAGTTGCTTGGCAAATATAATTATAATTGTTACAAGTTACATCATTTAAGATAATGATTAATGATTTAGTACAAATAACATTTTTTCAAATATATTGACAAAATTGTTGGAATTAATTGAATTTCAGTTAAATCTTTTATGCCTATTTAGAATTTCAATAAATGACTAACGTATTTAATTGGAGAGATTTCAATTGTTTCACTAATATCCCAAAAACTGCAAAATATTTGATAATTCCATTTAAGATAATGATTAGTGATTTAGTACAAATACTCCTTCCGTCTCATTTTATGTGTCGGGCTTGACTGAATTTATTTACAACTTAATTTTTCATAATATTAAGTTTAGAATTTGTATGTGAAATTTATATATTTAGAAACTACATTAAAAGTATTATTAAACACAAAAAAAAAAACAAATTTAAAAATTATTAATATGATGTAAATACTAATGAAAACAAAGATGAAAGAGTTGGTTTGATCAATGGATAGTAAGTAAGACAGATAAAATGAGACATATTGAGTAACATTTTTCAAATATATTGACAAAATTGTTGGAGTTAATTGAGTTTTAGTTAAATTTTGTGGGCCTGTTAAAATTTCAATAAATGACTAACGTTTTTAATTGGACAGATTCAATCGATTCACTAATATCTCAAAAAAATATAAAATATAATGATAATTATTATGAGTTATATCATTTAATATAATGATTAGTAATATAGTACAAATGATATTTTTTTTTTCAAATATATTGACAAAAGTTTTTGGTGTTAATGCTTCGAGGGAATATCATGTAATTGAAATGTTACACATGCATAAACGTTAAAGTAATAATGTTACACATTTGGTAATAACTGTTTAGCATAAGTGTACAATTCAATTATCAGCTTAGTGTTTTAGTTGAGATGGAATACGTGTTTCAATTTAATTTGGTATCAAAATTAACCTTATGCCAAAGGTTATAAGTTCGAATCTCTGCGTCACCTGATTGCTTCAATTATAACTATAACTTTTGAATTAGTAATAAGTTTTTTATTTTTTTAGTGAAATAAGGCTTAATTTGTAAGGAAACAAAGGGTCATCCTGACAAAATATCTTTATTTTGAAAATTTTATTCATTATTATGTATGTTTTAATGTCTCATATGACTTGACATTCAACTTTTAATTAATTGCAACAACTAATACTAAAATAAGCTGCATTCACATATACACCACAAAAAAATTAATATTTTATTAATTTGTATTAGCGTTCAAACTCGTCATTAAATGCTTTCATTTTCCATTATTGTAAGAGAAACTACTTAATTAAGAATGACAACCTAATTAAATGTTAAAATAAAAGTATAACTTCAATGTTTTAACCATATAAAGATATCAATTAACTCAATACTCTATATATATTAATGAATGATCATTAGAGAAGATTCCACTTTAGTTATTGACTTTGACAACATTACTACATTTAGTCATACTCATTCCATTTGCTTGTCTAATTACATTCATTATTCAAATCTATTGCTTCATAGATGATGTTGCAATAGTTGATGATTAAAAGTAAAATTTACTATTCTCAAAAAAAAAAAGTAAAATTTACTCTTTTAAAAAGAAAAAGATTAAACTTTTAGAATGATCCCGTTTGGTAATATAGTTAACTAATAAGTCAATTTTAGAATGATCCCGTTTGGTAATATAGTTAACTAATCAGTCAATTTTGGCGTGTTGGTTTGATTAATTAGACTTTTTTGTAACAAGTAACAACTTATTACTCCAAAATACTAAAATTCCAAAAGTTGATCAAATTAGTTTTTTTCGATCAACTTTTTGAAAAAGTCATTTTACATGCAATCGGAAATTAACATCTAATTTACCAAGCATTTTTACAATCAATTAATGTTATCAACTAGTCAAACTCACTAACCAATCAACTAGCCGCTAACAACTATTTACCAAACACTCCCAAAATTGTGTTTGGTTGGAATGGTGGAATTAAGGGGGAAAGGAATTGTAATTCGGTGGAATTGAAATTCAATGAATAAAGTAGGAATTGAAATTACAGTGTTTGGTATGCAGGAATAGGAGTACATGGAATTGAAAGGTAAGAAATGACAAAATAACTAAAATGCCCTTATGTAGTAGTAGTAGCAAATAATAATAATAATAATAATAATAATAATAATAATAATAATAATAATAATAATAATATTTTAAATTTAAAAACAAAAAAGAGACAAAGGGTATGAGAGGAGGGGCAAAATTATCTTTACACCACAAAATTGCCCCTCCTCTCCATTGAATTGCAATTCATGGGCTTACCCCAAGAATTGTAATTCATCATTTGGAGGGAATTGCAATTCCCTCAAACCAAACAATGTAGTTTGAGAATTCATTGAATTGCAATTCAATGAATTCCAATTATACCCAAACTACACTCAACGAAACAATTATTCTTGGCAAATGTTCTATTTTATTAAAGAAAAAAAATGAAAAGAGAAAATAGAATAAAAAATGGAGTAATCTGTAATCTTATTATAACTCATTACAATTATATTAAAAATTTAAAATTTTATTATGATGTTTTGTGCAAAACCGCCTGCCTGGACAGATTATCAGTATTCACTGCCCAAAAAAAAGAGAAAATAGAATAAAAATGGAGTAATCTGTAATCTTATTATAACTCATTACAATTATATTTAAAATTTTATTATGAAGTTTTGTGCAAAACCGTCTGCCTGGACAGATTATCAGTATTCACTGCCCAAAAAAAAGAGAAAATAGAATAAAAATGGAGTAATCTGTAATCTTATTATAACTCATTACAATTATATTTAAAATTTTATTATGAAGTTTTGTGCAAAACCGCCAGCCTGGACAGATTATCAGTATTCACTGCCCACAAAAAAAGAGAAAATAGAATAAAAATGGAGTAATCTGTAATCTTATTATAACTCATTACAATTATATTTAAAATTTTATTATGAAGTTTTGTGCAAAACCGCCAGCCTGGACAGATTACCCGTATTCACTGCCCAAAAAAAAGAGAAAATAGAATAAAAATGGAGTAATCTGTAATCTTATTATAACTCATTACAATTATATTTAAAATTTTATTATGAAGTTTAGTGCAAAACCGCCTGGACAGATTATCAGTATTCACTGCCCAAAAAAAAGAGAAAATAGAATAAAAATGGAGTAATCTGTAATCTTATTATAACTCATTACAATTATATTTAAAATTTTATTATGAAGTTTTGTGCAAAACCGCCAGCCTGGACAGATTATCAGTATTCACTGCCCAAAAAAAGAGAAAATAGAATAAAAATGGAGTAATCTGTAATCTTATTATAACTCATTACAATTATATTTAAAATTTTATTATGAAATTTTGTGCAAAACCGCCTGCCTGGACAGATTACCAGTATTCACTCTCCCTCTCTCCCTCCGATATGCAACCGTTACAACTGGACTACGCCACTTTGTGTATATATCTATATGCAACGCTACTATACACCGGCCTCACTCTCCTCTCTCTCTCTCTCTTCATTCCTTCTCTATCTAGGCCGGTGAGGTTTCGGAGCTAAAATGGACCTCGCTCTCCTTCAGCAGCACCTCATTGCACACATTGAAGCTTTGCAACGTGAAGTAATTATATTCAATCATCCTTGCATATCAGTTTTTCTGAACCTCCTTTTTTTTTTTGGTTTAAATATGAATTTGTGGAGCTTAATTTCAGTTTTTTCATTTTTGTTCTGGAATTGATCGAGTTGGATTTCAGGTTTTAATTTTGAGGGGAAGAATTTGATGTGTGTTCGACAATCATTCCATTTAAGCTTATATGTCTGTGTGTATGTATGATCATGTATATGCAT
This sequence comes from Ipomoea trifida, assembly GCA_003576665.1. NCBI lineage: Eukaryota > Viridiplantae > Streptophyta > Magnoliopsida > Solanales > Convolvulaceae > Ipomoea > Ipomoea trifida. The sequence goes on along the minus strand of CP025649.1, from coordinate 9,417,249 downwards.
ACGTATATGTATATGTGTGTGTATCTACACACACAGGTGCTATATATATGTGCTCATATATCATATTACAACGCTAAGATGATGGGTATAAGGTTGATCTATCTTGCTATCATCATGATGAGTACAAATTTTACGTTTTTTTGAAAATAAAAATGTTTTTTTTTTTAAATTCAAATTAATATTTTTTTTTTGTAATTTTTCTTCAATTAAAAATAAAAAACTGTTGGATTTGAAATCTGTATAGTTACTTGTTTATGAAACATTTGGTATGTGCCACTATGTTGAATAAGGTTTTTGAGGAAACAATGCATATGTGGAAGAGGGAGGGAGAGGGTGAGGAGAGACAAGTAAAGGGAGCTTGGTAATTGTCGGCTATGTGGGCCCCACAAAAAATGCAACAATACTTAAATGAAAGCCTCACGTGAGGCACCAATCTCGCGTCCAGCCCAGCGTTAATCTTTATTTATTTATTTATTTTTTTTATTTCTTTCCCTCTTTCATTTTCTCTTTTCTAGTCACACCCTACAAAAATTCCTAAAGGAGATTCTGTGACAGACATATATGCATCTATATATCGTATATCATATATAGGGTTTACAAATAGCTAGGAAGATTTCATTATGTAGAAAACATTGTAAAATTAGGTTAACAATGGTTGCGCACATACTGATGATTCTGGTTTGTTGCAGGGTTATGTTGATCAGTATCTGCTGATGTGCTATGGGCTGAAAGAGACTTCTGGCATAACATTCTTCCTAGAATTGATTGTTAATTTTCTCAGAGAAGCTGCTGCTGACATAGCTAATATGACTGCCACTGTGTAAGTTTTGACCTACTAGCTTTTTTTTTTCTCTGAAAAATATTAGGCTTGTGTTAAAAAGATAAATATGTATATATGTTTTTTACTGCATGTAGTGGATATCCGATTCTGGACTATCATAAGATGCATGGGCTTGCCATCAAGCTCAAGGGAAGTTCTTCGTGGTAAGTACTTGAACACAAAACTTTGATTATATATATATCGCACACCGTCTACTTTACGAATATACACACACTAAAATGTGTGCACTCATGTAAATCATGTTGAGCTAAGTGCACACACTCTAGGTTGTGTGCATTTGCGTAATCGCGTAGTAACTGTGTACATTCATTTAGTAGTAACTGTGTACATTCATGTTGTGCCTCATAGTCTGACGGGAAGATGTTGTCTCATTTGATTGTAAATAAATAAATAAATATATATATATATATATATATATATATATATACACACACATATACATATAAACTTAATTGTGTGAGATCGTCTCGCCAATTCTTATTTGTGAGACGAGTCAGGTCAAGATGAAGTGCAATATTTATACTAGCAAATGTAATACTAAATCATAAATAAAATGTTTATTACTTATATGAGAAAATAGAATATTTTTACATTCTGATGTAAAAGTATTACAGTTTCATTTATAAGTGCAACATTACTTATAATGGAAAATATAATATTTTTGATGAAAATAGTAATACTTTTACATCAAGAGACAAAAGTATTACGTTTGTGTTTTCTCAAGTAACAAACATTATTTTATTTTCCTGATTTAGTATTACATTCCCGATCCACAAATCTAGTGAGAGTGAGATCATCTTTTCCTGTGAATCTGTGAGACTGCACTCAATCTATTATACGAATGCACACAAACTACTCCATGGTAGATTGTGTCCATTCATGTTGACAAATTGCACACAATCTAGTTTGTGTGCATTCGTATAATATATATGATGATATTTGATACTAACGTATATATAGTTATATACTACTCATCAGTTCTAATCATGGAGCTTAATTGTATATGCAGCATTGGGGCTTGTAGGATAAGCGCTGCTTGCACTCAGTTACTCCAGGAAATTAGTAAAAGATCTGAGATAGAGTATGGCTGGATTATTAATTTTATTTTTCAAACAAATTCACTGCCCAACAATATAAAATCTTAAAATTGAAGTGTGTCTTTGTTTTCTTTCTCATATATATCAGCTGCAAACTGGCAGTGGAGATGATCATCACAGAAAAATCCACATTGGAAATCAAGCTGGATACTATTATTAAGGTGACATGATGAAGTTTATATGCAAGATTTATTATATTATACAGCATTAGTTTTGAATACTACTAACTCTATTACAATGCAATATCTGTTCATAACTACTTTCTATACAACATTGCCTAAGCATTCTTAGATGCGTTTATGTTCTTGTTTTCAGCTGGAGCGTGAAATCGTTGACCGACAGTTACAGTGAACTACCGGTGAGTTGTGATTTTTAGTTACTTTTATTTATTTATTTATTTATATTTTTTATTTATTTATATTTTGGGTCTGGTGCCTTGATCTCAATCCTTATTTCATGTACTAGGGCTCACAATGCATTGTGGATTCTGGTGCTTTTATATATGTCATGTTTTGAGTTTTTGTATCTTCTGTTATCAAATTTTGTACCTAAGTATGACTTCTGTACATGAAACAAATTAGTAATTGTGTCTTTATGTTATGAATTTATGTGTCTTTGTGTTGTGAAATTTCATGCCTATGAACACAAATTAGTACTTAAATCAAATTTGAAAAATAAGTAAATATATAACATGTATATGTGTTTTGTATTATGATTTTTTGTGTTATGTTATGAAATTTTGTACCTCACGAGTATGAATTTTGTATCTCGTCGTTTTGATTCAGGGTTCATAATGTTACGTGGACCTAATCCATGATATACTATAAATTGCCCTTGATCTCTAACTTTTAGTTTGAATAATGCAGGCTGGATGTATGCATGGATGGTTTCGTGGGGATCGGAATTGTATGTTAGATGAAGGGTTGAGCATTTTGTTTTTGTAACTCAGATTTTCTGCCTTTCAAAACCTTTTTAATTAATTTTTATATGAATTTTATAATTATTTGGATTGTTTTTCAATGATACATGAAATAGAAAGCTTCCCTTTTATATAGTTCAAATGTTATTGATTGAAGCTGGTAAGGATATGCATGATGGGTGCTAAACTATATGATCCCACATTGGCACTTAAGTTATTAGGGTCAAATCTTCATTTTTGAGTCAATCTTTGTAGTTAGCTATGTTAGAGTTTTAATTTAAGAGTTGGTATTATTTCATGACCAAAAGACGTAGTTGTCCCCTAGAATCTTAATTAACCCTAATTCTCTCTACCAGAAGTGTTAATACAAGGGTTTGATCTTACATCATTTAAGATAATGATTAGTGATTTAGTACAAATAACATTTCTTCAAAGGCAAAAACTTGTGTGAGACCGTCTCACCGTGAGACGGGTCGGGTCGGGTCGGGTCAAGATGCAAATGTAACACTTATATGCACAAATGCCATACTTATATGCTCAAATGTAATACTAATAAGGAATAAAATTTTTGTTACTTATTACGATAAATTTAATACTTTTAAGGGAAAATACAATACTTTTACATTTCGATTTAAAAGTATTACATTTTTTCCTCAAAAGTATTATATTTGCTCATATAAGTGAGAGGCACTTGTCAACATTACTTATTATGAAAAATGTATTACTTTTTCTCTTATAAGTAACAAAAATTATATTTTTGATTAGTGTTAGATTTGAGCATATAAGTACGATATTTGCACATATAAGTATGACATTTGCATGATGCTTTGACCCGACCCGACCCGTCTTACGAATAAGGATCCGTGAGACGGTCTCACACAAGTGTGACCCTTTTTCAAATATATATATTGACAAAATTGTTGGAATTAATTGAATTTCAGTTAAATCTTTTATTCCTATTAGAATTTCAATAAATGACTAACGTGTTTAATTGGAGAGATTTCAATTGGTTCACTAATATTCCAAAAACTCTAAAATATTTGATAATTCCATTTAAGATAATGATTAGTTAGTACAAATACTCCTTTCGTCTCATTTTATGTGTCGGGCTTGACTGAAGTTATTTACAAATTAATTTTTCATAATATTAAGTTTAGAATTAGTATGTGAAATTTATTTATTTAGAAACTACATTAAAAGTATTATTAAACACAAAAAAATCAAATTTAAAAATTATTAATATGTAAATACTAATTTAAACAAACAAAGACGAAAGACTTGGTTTGATCAATGAATAGTAAGTAAGACAGATAAAATGAGACATATTGAGTAACATTTTTTCAAATATATTGACAAAATTGTTGGAGTTAATTATTGAGTTTTAGTTAAATTTTGTGGGCCTATTAAAATTTCAATAAATGACTAATGTTTTTAATTGGAGAGATTCAATCGATTCACTAATATCTCAAAAAAAATATAAAATATAATGATAATTATTATGAGTTATATCATTTAATATAATGATTAGTAATATAGTACAAATGATATTTTTTTTCAAATATATTGACAAAAATTGTTGGTGTTAATGCTTCGAGGGACGTCGAGTGTAATATCATGTAATTGAAATGTTACACATGCATAAACGTTAAAGTAATAATGTTACGCATTTGGTAATAACTGTTGAGCATAAGTGTACAATTCAACTATCAGCTTAGTGTTTTAGTTGAGATGGAATACGTGTTTCAATTTAATTTGGTATCAAAATTAACCTTATGCCAAAGGTTATAAGTTCGAATCTCTGCGTCACCTGATTGCTTCAATTATAACTATAACTTTTGAATTAGTAATAAGTTTTTTATTTTTTTAGTGAAGTAAGGCTTAATTTGTAAGGAAACAAAGGGTCATCCTGACAAATTAAAATATCTTTATTTTAAAATTTTTATTTATTATTATGTACTATGTTTTAATGTCTCATATGACTTGACATTCAACTTTTAATTAATTGCAACAACTAATACTAAAATAAGCTGCATTCACATATACACAACAAAAAAACAAATTAATATTTTATTAATTTGTATTAGCGTTCAAACTCGTCATTAAATGCTTTCATTTTTCCATTATTGTAAGAGAAACTACTTAATTAAAAAAAAACTACTTAATTAAGAATGACAACCTAATTAAATGCCAAAATAAAAATATAACTTAAATTTTTTAACCATATAAAGATGTCAATTAACTCAATACTCTATATTAATGAATGATCATTAGAGAAGATTCCACTTTAGTTATTGACTATGACAACATTACTACATTTAGTCATACGTACTCATTCCATTTGCTTGTGTAAAAAAAAAATTATATTCATTATTCAAATTTATTGCCTCAGATGATGTTGCAATAGTTGATGATTAAAAGTAAAATTTACTCTTTTAAAAAGAAAAAGATTAAACTTTAAGAATGATCCCATTTGGTAATATAGTTAACTAATTAGTCAATTTTGACTTGTTTGACCATTATTAGCAAGTTACACAACCAATATGAGTGTTAGTTTGATTAATTAGTTTTTTGTAATAAGTAACAACTTATTACTCCAAAATACTAAAATTCAAAAAGTTGGTCAAATAAGTTTTTTTCGATCAACTTTTTGAAAAAGTCATTTTACATGCAATCAGAAATTAACTAACATCTAATTTACCAAACATCTTTCTACAATCAGTTACTGTCATCAACTAGTCAAACTCACTAACCAATCAGCTAGCCGCTATCAACTATCAGCTAACAACTACTTACCAAACACTCCCAAAATGTTTAAGTGTCAAATATTATCGTTGGCAAATGTTTTTGCCAAAGACCTTGTGGTCTAGTGGCACCCAGTGTCCTGGTTAACACTCTCACGTGGATGATGGGAGTGGGTTCGAGCCTCGACAACTGTTGAGCACCGGGAGTTTGGTTCGAGCCCTCATTAAAATTTTATTATGAAGTTTTGTGCAAAACCGCCTGCCTGGACATTGTAAATGGAGTAAGTATTGTGCAAAACCGCCTGCCTGGACAGATTATCAGTATTCACCGCCCAAAAAAAGAGAAAATAGAATAAAAATGGAGTAATCTGTAATCTTATTATAACTCATTACAATCATATTTAAAATTTTATTATGAAGTTTTGTGCCAAACCGCCTACCTGGACAGATTATCAGTATTCACTGCCCAAAAAGAAAAAAAGAGAAAATAGAATAAAAATGGAGTAATCTGTAATCTTATTATAACTCATTACAATTATATTTAAAATTTTATTATGAAGTTTTGTGCAAAACTGCCTGCCTGGACAGATTATCAGTATTCACTGCCCAAAAAAAAGAGAAAATAGAATAAAAATGGAGTAATCTGTAATCTTATTATAACTCATTACAATTATATTTAAAAGTTTATTATGAAGTTTTGTGCAAAACCGCCAGCCTGGACAGATTATCAGTATTCACTGCCCAAAATAAAGAGAAAATAGAATAAAAATGGAGTAATATGTAATCTTATTATAACTCATTACAATTATATTTAAAATTTTATTATGAAGTTTTGTGCAAAACCGCCAGCCTGGACAGATTATCAGTATTCACGGCCCAAAATAAAGAGAAAATAGAATAAAAATGGAGTAATCTGTAATCTTATTATAACTCATTAGAATTATATTTAAAATTTTATTATGAAGTTTTATGCAAAACAGCCTGCCTGGACAGATTACCAGTATTCACTCTCCCTCTCTCCCTTTGATATGCAACAGTTACAACTGGACTACGCCGCTTTGTGTATATATATATATGCAACGCTACTATACACCGGCCTCACTCTCCTCTCTCTCTCTCTTCATTTCTTCTCTATCTATCCTAGGCCGGTGAGGTTTCGGAGCTAAAATGGACCTCGCTCTCCTTCAGCAGCACCTCATGGCACACATTGAAGCTTTGCAACGTGAAGTAATTATATTCAATCATCCTTGCATATCAGTTTTTCTGAACCTCCTTTTTTTGTTTTTTTTTGGTTTATATATGAATTTGTGGAGCTTAATTTCAGTTTTTTCCTTTTTGTTCTGGAATTGATGGAGTTGGATTTCAGGTTTTAATTTTGAGGGGAAGAATTTGATCTGTGTTCGACAATCATTCCATTTAAGCTGATATGTCTGTGTGTATGTATGATCATGTATATGCATACGTATATGTATATGTGTGTGTATCTACACACACAGGTCCTATATATATGTGCTCATATATCATATTACAACGCTAAGATGAGTACAAATTTTACATTTTTTTGAAAATAAAAATGTTTTTTTTTTAAATTCAAATTAATATATTTTTATTTTTTTTTTAATTTTTCTTCAAATAAAAATAAAAAACTGTTGGATATGAAATCTGTATAGTTACTTGTTTATGAAGCATTTGGTATGTGCCACTATGTTGAATAAGGTTTTTGAGGAAACAATGCATATGTGGAAGAGGGAGGGAGAGGGTGAGGAGAGACAAGTAAAGGGAGCTTGGTAATTGTCGGCTATGTGGGCCCCACAAAAAATGCAACAATACTTAAAAGAAAGCCTCACCTGAGGCACCAATCTCGGCGTCCAGTCCAGCGTCAATCTTTATTTATTTATTTTATTTATTTCATTCTTTCATTTTCTCTTTTCTAGTCACATCTTACAAAAATTTCTAAAGGAGATTCTCTGACAGACATATATCTATATATCGTATATCATATATAGGGTTTACAAATAGGTAGGAAGATTTCATTATGTAGAAAACATTGTAAAATTAGGTTAACAATGGTTGCGCAAATACTGATGATTCTGGTTTGTTGCAGGGTTATGTTGATCAGTATCTGCTGATGTGCTATGGGCTGAAAGAGACTTCTGGCATAACATTCTTCCTAGAATTGATTGTTAATTTTCTCAGAGAAGCTGCTGCTGACATAGCTAATATGACTGCTACTGTGTAAGTTTAATTTTGACCTACTAGCTTTTTTTTTTCTCTGAAAAATATTAGGCTTGTGTTAAAAAAGATAAATATGTATATATGTTTTTTACTGCATGTAGTGAATATCCGATTCTGAACTATCATAAGATGCATGAGCTTGCCATCAAGCTCAAGGGAAGTTCTTCATGGTAAGTACTTGAACACAAAACTTTGATTATATATATATATATCGCACACAATCTACTTTACGAATATACACACACTAAAATATGTGCACTCATGTAAGTCATGTTGAGCTAAGTGCACACACTCGCTGTGTGCATTCACGTTATCGCGTTTAAACTGTGTGCATTCATGTAGTGTCTCATAGTCTCACGGGAAGATGTTGTCTCATTTGATTGTAAATATATATATATATATATATATATATATATATATATATATATATATATATATATATATATATATATATATATGTATGTATGTATGTATGTATGTATGTATGTATGTATAGATATATATATATATATATATATATATATATATCTATACATACATACATACATACATACATACATATATATATATATATATATACACACACACATATACATATAAACTTGTGTGAGACCGTCTCACCAATTCTTATCTGTGAGACGAGTCCGGTCAAGATGAAATACAATATGTATACTAGCAAATGTAGTACTAAATCATAAATAAAATGTTTACTACTTATATGAGAAAATAGAATATTTTTACATTTTGAGGTAAAAGTATTACATTTTCATTTAGTGCAACATTACTTATAAGGGAAAATATAATATTTTTGATGAAAATAGTAATACTTTTACATCAGGAGACAAAAGTATTACGTTTGTGTTTTCTCAAGTAACAAACATTATTTGTTTTTCCTGATTTAGTATTACATTTGCATATTGACCCGATCCACAAATCTAGTGAATCTGTAAGACTGCACTCGATCAATCTACTATACGAATGCACACAAACTACTCCATGGTAGATTGTGTCCATTCATGTTGACAAATTGCACACAATCTAGTTTGTGTGCATTCGTATAATATATATATATATATGATGATATTTGATACTAAGGTATATATAGTTATATACTACTCATCAGTTCTAATCATGGAGCTTAATTGTATATGCAGCATTGGGGCTTGTAGGATAAGCGCTGCTTGCACTCAGTTACTCCAGGAAATTAGAAAAAGATCTGAGATAGAGTATGGCTGGATTATTAATTTTATTTTTCAAACAAATTCACTGCCCAACAATATAAAATCTTAAAATTGAAGTGTGTCTTTGTTTTCTTTCTCATATATATCAGCTGCAAACTGGCAGTGGAGATGCTCATCACAGAAAAATCCACATTGGAAATCAAGCTGGATACTATTATTAAGGTGACATGATGAAGTTTATATGCAAGATTTATTATATTATACAGCATTGTCTTTTGAATACTACTAACTCTATTACAATGCAGTATCTGTTCATAACTACTTTCTATACAGCATTGTCTAAGCATTCTTAGATGCGTTTATGTTCTTGTTTTCAGCTGGAGCGTGAGATCGTTGACCGACAGTTACAGTGAACTACCGGTGAGTTGTGATTTTTAGTTACTTTTATTTATTTATTTATTTATATTTTTTATTTATTTATATTTTGGGTCTGGTGACTTGATCTCAATCCTTATTTCATGTACTAGGGTTCACAATGTATTGTGGACTCTGGTGCTTTTATATATGTCATGTTTTGAGTTTCTGTATCTTTTGTTATCAAATTTTGTACCTAAGTATGAATTCTGTACATGAAACAAATTAGTAATTGTGTCTTCCTGTTATGAATTTATGTGCTTTATAAAATTTTGTACCTACGAACACGAATTATGTACTTAAATCAAATTTGAAAAATAAGTAAAATATATAACATGTATATATGTCTTGTATTATGATATTTTGTGTTGTGTTATAAAATTCTGTACCTTTACGAGTATGAATTCTGTACTTTGTCGTTTTGATTTAGGCCGGGTCCATAATATTATGTGGACCTAATCCATGATATAATATAAATTGCCGTTGATCTCTAACTTTTAGTTTGAATGCATGCAGGCTGGATGTATGCATGGATGGTTTCGTGGGGATCGGAATTGTATGTTAGATGAAGGGTTGAGCATTTTGTTTTTATAACTCAGATTTTCTGCCTTTCTCAACCTTTTTTAATTACTTTTTTATATGAATTTCGTATTTATTTGGATTGTTTTTCAATGATACATGAAATAGAAACCTTCCCTTTTATATAGTTCAAATCATAAATTGAAGGTTCAATAGATTTGAATCCAAGTTACTATTTAGAAGTTTGGTGTTGATGAATTTGTTTACTTAATTTTAATTAAGAGGTGTCATTATATTTTACTAAAAATATAAAAAAGATTCGTGTCCGTAAATTATGATATTTAAATAATTGAATTAAATATGAATATTCGATATGGGTCGAGTTTCAGTGCGGCCAGGGCTTAACATGTAGTCAGTGCAAATGCACCATTAGGTATGAAAAATGCACCAATAGTGTTAGCAAAATGCACTATTAACTTTATGGGCTTTTTTGTCACCAACATCCACGACCCGTGGCGGGAAATGCACCACAATGAAATGCACCATTGCACTACAAAAATGCACCACACACAAAAAAATGTATCATACCTCATCACACCTAATGATGCGTTTCTGAACGCTATGTGATGCGTTTTTGTGTACTTAATCGTGCATTTAGTGGTACATTGATGCATTTCATTGTGCAGTGAATCAGTGATGCATTTTATAACACTATTGATGTTTTTTTGTATACATAATGGTGCATCTGCACCGACTGCACGTTAAGCCCTGGTCACATTTGATCTGAAATCTATTCGATATAAAAAAATCAATGAATTTTAAATATGTTACAACAATTTGATCTACCTCTACGATGTACAATAGCCAATAATGTTAGGACTCTAACGGAAAGAAAAAATGTTGGTAGTAATTACGAAATATTTACTTAAACGAATGGTTCATATTATTTTGATTTTAGTAATTTTTTATGATTTACCTTCCTTTACCCTCTATTATATTATTTTCTTCACTTAAATAACCCCATATTCCGTTAATATAAACTTTAGTAACGGAATATTCCGTTAACTTTTAACTTACCCATTAATTTCTAAAAGAAAGGTCTTAGATTCGAACCACATCCCAATCAGAGTTGGCATAATTGTTAAACATATATTACGAATATCTTAGAGTGTATTATTGAAAGGTAAGTACCCACTCTATTACTCTTATTAAATTAAAGTAAATTAGTAGCCACAAAAAAAAAAAAAAAAATTAGTAGTTACAACAACAAAAAATACATATGCATTTCTTTAAGAGTTAATACCACAAATGGTCCTCTGACTATTGGGGTAGTACTCCTTTTAGTCCTCAACTTTCAATTCGACCACAAATGGTCCTCTGGCTTTCATTTTTGACCACAAATAGTCCTCTGTTAAAATTTCTGTTAAATAGGTGTTAAATCTAGGGGTAATATCGTCAAATTGATTAATATTATTATGATTACTTCTTTTTTAAAATTATATGACAACATAATTAATTTCAAACATTAATAAACATTAAGTTAATAATTATAAAAACAAAATGGACGTGACAAATTACATAAATGAACAAATTAATTAAAAATCCATGATTAATGTTCGCAATTTGTACTTGATTAATTATATTAATTCAACGGTGACAACCTTCAGTTATGTCCCAAACAAAATGTTTGATCAACTAATGAAAAATGAAAACTATTAATCGACCATGTATGAACAATCATGAAAATGAAGGAAGCAAGGTTTATTTAAAAAAAATTCTTCCATTTTAATCTGTTGGTTAAATTAAAAAAGATAGCACTAATATTAAATCTTCATTTTGTATGCATAATTACGAGAAAAAAGTGTATTGTTTTTTTATTTAGGAGTATTTATATTTGTTAATTGTTTCAATTATGCTTGTTGGTGAAAAAATTATAAACATTTTTATTTTATGACCATTAGATATATCAATTTGACGATATATAATACCCCTAATGGTCTCAATCTTTGCCAAAGGAAATACACACTGGAAATTCTGCAGGAGAATGGCTTTCTAGATGCTAAGCCTGCAAAAACACCTTGTCTAACAGGACAAAAACTCACAAATACAGAAGGCTCATTACTTGAAAATCCTATCTTATTCAGAAGATTGGTTGGGAAACTATTATACTTGACAAACACAAGACCTGACATCTCATTTGCTGTACAGCAGTTAAGTCAATTTGTGGATAAACCTAGAGACATATACACCTGATTGCAGCACATAGAATCCTCAGGTATCTCAAGGGCTCTCCTGGAAAAGGATTATTTTATACAGCAAACTCTCCAGTTAAATTGCAAGGATTCTCTGATTCAGACTGGGCCACATGCAGTGAAACCAGAAAATCTGTAACAGGTTACTGCATCTACTTGGGGGATTCTCTAATTTCTTGGAAGACCAAGAAACAGGCTACCATCTCAAGGTCTTCCTCTGAGGCAGAGTATAGAGCTTTGGCTTCTACAGTATGTGAAATTCAGTGGTTATTGTACTTGTTGGCTGATTTGCAAGCAGGAAATACAGGCCCCATTGCTCTATTCTGTGATAACAATTTTGCAGTTGCAATAGGTGAAAATGATGTGTTCCATGAGCGTACCAAACACATCGAGATAGATTGCCATGTGGTGAGGCAGAAAGTACTTGAAGGAGTCATCAAGCTGCTAAGTATTCCATCCCACAAACAGATAGCAGATGGCTTCACCAAAGGTCTATCTAAACCACTATTTGATAGATTTCATGATAAGCTGGGCCTTCAAGACCTTCATGCTCCAGCTTACCGGGGGGGGGGGGGGTGATGAAGTAGTGCACACGTAGCTTCAAGAGCAAAGGGCTTTTATGTCTTTTCTATCCCTACTAGTTAGTTTCAACTGCCCTGTAACAAACTGTGTAGACTATATAATAAGAGCAGTTGCTCTCTTCCAAGTCAATGTAATCAGAATAATGTTCAATCAAGAATTTCTCACTTTCCCTTTCATCTCACTGCTATCTGCTTAGTTCATCTCACTGCTCTCTGCTTAGTTCATCATGGTATCAGAGCAACGCGGCGGCCGGAGTTATGCGGCGGCGGTGGTGGCGGAGACAAACGACGATGAAGGTAGAACCAATCGAGCAGGAACTTCTTCGATTCCAGCTCCGGCGAATCAGAATCACCAGCGAGGAGAAGAATTCGACGATCCTCTATACCTCTACATTACAGAAAATCCAAATATCGGTATCGTATCACCTCCCCTCACCGAACTCAACTACTCCTCTTGGAGTAGGTCAATGATAATCGCCTTGGAGGTTAAGAAGAAATTCGGATTCGCTTCCGGAGCTATTGCGTATCCAGGAGAAGACGATCCGAGACTTGCGTCGTGGAGAAGATGCAACCGAATGGTCTGTTCATGGATTTTGAAATCCATCAGCCCTGGCATTGTCGATAGTGTGATGTACTTCGACAAAGCTTCAGACATCTGGAGTGCACTTCAAAAGAGGTACATGCAATCCGATCCTCATAAGATTTCTGAAATTCAGAGTGAAATTTTTAAGAATACTCAAGGTAATATGACCGTAAATGAGTATTTCACCAAGAGTAATGCCCTATGGCAACAGATGAATGCCTTAAGGCCATTGCTCCTGTGCGAGTGCACTCCTAGGTGCTCCTGCACCTTATTGAATAGAATGCAGAAAGAAAGAGAGGAAGATCATATAATCAGATTCCTAGATGGCCTAAACGAAGAATATGAAAGCATTAAATCCGGAATTCTTGTTATGGAACCCCTGCCAGACATGGAAAGGGTTCTCAATATGACTCTGAAAGTAGAAAGGAAAATCAGAGGAACTATGAACCAAAAATGTGGAGAGATTATACAATCTAATGCTGTTCAAAATAACCAAGTGCAAACTGGAGATGATCAGTCAGTTGTGGCAGTGTCAGCCTCAAATTTTAAGAAGAAATTTGTAAATAATGGAGGGAAAAATGTCCCAAAATGCATTTTCTGTGGTATACTTGGACACACAATTGAAAAGTGTTACAAGAAGCATGGATACCCGCCCGGTTGGGTTGCAGGCTATAAGGGTAAGAATAGGCAGCAAGAAATACAACAAGGCTCAAGTGCCTCTGTGAGCCAAATAAGTGACATAGGCTTGTCTGCTAAACAAGTTCAAAGACTGATGTCTCTGCTGAATCAGAACAAAGGGAATCAAGCCTCTAGCAGTGTAGTGATGACAGTTGCTCAATCTGGAATCAGGCCAGATTTCAGAGAAACTGGAGAAGCTCACAATGAAGGTAGTTATATTCCTAATATTCATATTAATGCTGTTATGAATTCACAGTCTATATGGATCTTGGACTCAGGAGCAACAGATCACATTGCTTGTTCCTTAGAGTATTTTGAAATAAGTCATAGGACTCATGGAATATCTGTTAAACTACCTAATGGAGAGACAGTAAGTGTTACTCACATAGGACAAATCAGAATTGATAAGAACTTGTTGCTTCAAAATGTGCTGTGCATTCCATCTTTTGACTTCAATATTATTTCTGTCAGTAAGCTGATCAAACAGTCAGGTTGTAGAGTTATCATGGAAGCTGACTCTTGTGATATTCAGGGACCTCTTGGGACAATGGCTGGTTTTGCTAAAGAGAAGGATGGCCTATACCTGGTCAGTAATCCACCTGTCATGAAGAAGGCTGGAAATATTGGTAGAATTGATGACATACATTGTAATAGTTTAGCAATAGAGTTGTGGCATAACAGGCTAGGACATTATCCTGTCTCCAAGATACCTTTATTGAATGGAATAAAGCCTGTTTTCTTTGATAAGAAGTCTGAATTTGTGTGTGAAAACTGCCATTTTGCTAAACATAGAAGGTCCACATTTCCAGTCAGTACATCTAGAGCTGAAAGTTGTTTTGATTTGATTCACATGGATGTCTGGGGTCCTTTTTCTGTGGCATCCCTAAAGGAGGAGCATTATTTTCTGACCATTGTTGATGACTTCAGCAGATTTACTTGGTTGCACTTAATGAAACACAAGTCAGAAGTTAAATCCATTTTTCAGAACTTCTATAATTATGTATGTACACATTTCTCAGCCAAGATCAAAACTGTGAGATCAGATAATGGGGGTGAGTTTATGATGAATGAATTCTTTAATGATAAAGGCATTGTACATCAAAAATCATGTGTGCATACACCCCAGCAGAATGGGGTAGCAGAAAGAAAGCACCAACACATCCTAAATGTGGCCAGAGCCTTAAAATTCCGCTCTGATACCATGATGAACTAAGCAGAGAGCAGTGAGATGAACTAAGCAGAGAGCAGTGAAAGTGAGAAATTCTTGATTGAACATTATTCTGATTACATTGACTTGGAAGAGAGCAACTGCTCTTATTATATAGTCTACACAGTTTGTTACAGGGCAGTTGAAACTAACTAGTAGGGATAGAAAAGACATAAAAGCCCTTTGCTCTTGAAGCTACGTGTGCACTACTTCATCATTTATGTCTCGAAGGTCCGCATGGAAACGATGTCTCGAAGGCAAATTACTCAGTATATTCACCTTTAGAATATGATGGTGATGTATCTCTCGAACATCATGCACCTCTCGAGAGGTCATTGGCAAAACAAACTATCTATCGCATGGCATGAGTCTTATGTCTCGCATGATCTCTCGGAAGTTGAGGGAATTCACCACTTTATGCCTTGAACCTTTCCTTTTGAATATTAAGTAAATGCTTTTCAATTTGGCATGTCTGTTGCTATGCATGTGATTGTTAATATTTCCTAAGATTGCATGTTCACATGCATGCATGTGAAATATTAAAGTGATAATATAATTGGTTGAATTATATTACATGCATAGTAACATAATCTTACGTAAGGTAATCCCAGATCAGTTATATTCATATATATCTTTGGAAGTTGGTTTTGTAACTGCTATAAACTTCCAGTAACCTCTCCTAACAGTTAGAATTTATCTCTATAAATTCTAGGAGTGTTATATGAAAGAAAAACAGATACAGAGAAATATACATGCAATTAATTTGCATGAAACCTTGATATTTCACAGTCCTACAAGTCTACAGGAAATTCTTGATCGAGCAACTTAAGAGTTTCATTGTCTTCTTGTATCCCATAAGATTAAATCTGGAACCCTGTTGCTTTTCTAAGGGAGATTTAAAGCTTATAGGAAAGTGATTACACGCCTAAAGATAGCAGATGATCCGGTTTTGTTCTCATGTTCTTCTGTATTATTTTGTATCTCTTTTGTATTACAGATATCAGCAACCAATTTCTCCAAACACTTTTGACGCGAAGCTTGATCATGCAGACTTTTGGATACAAGTCCATAACATCCCAGCGAACCTACAAAATGAACAGACGACGGTACGCATTGATAATTTTATGATATTATTTATTATAGTATATTTATTTGGTATGTATCTTATTATGATTAATTTGTTAGTCACCAAAGTGGCCAAATTATAATGTTTTATAGATATTAAGTTTAAATGGAATTCAATTGCACGTGATTATGTGATGCTTATAATGAGATGACATGATGTTAAATTTTATTGTATTGGGTAAATTGAGGTTTAATAATGATGAAATATTTAAGAGTCACTCCAAGGTTGATCAATTATTTTATAATTATAAACATAATAGTGGTTAATTATTTATATTTGATTGGGTTGTTTAGCATATTCAAAGATAGCATACAAGTCTAGTCGTAATATAATTAATGGTCAATTATGTGAAAATTGTTATAATTGAGCATCGTATTATGTTCAATGCTATGCGACGTTGTTGGATCACCCAAAGGAGACCTTTAATGTATTTTATTGTTTATGAGTATGTTAATTAAATATGTTTATCTGTTTATGTGTTAATGTAGAATTAATGTTTAAGTATTTTATATGTATTGTAGCATCAAATTGTGTTTCAATTCATTCACAAGCTGCGTCTATTGTAAAATTTAATGGGCTGAACTTTGCTGAGTGGCATGAACAAATTCAGTTTCACCTTGGTATTCTGGATCTTGATCTAGCACTCTTGATTGACAAGCCCACTACTATTGATGATACTAGCAGTGTTGAAGATGTAGCTTTCCATCAAGCATGGGAAAGATCAAATAAACTCAACTTAATGCTTATGCGAATGACACTTGGAAGCAACGTTAAGTTAGCAATTCCCAAATTTGACAGTGCTAAGGCTTTGCTGAAAGGTGTGGAGGAAAGTTCACTTTCTGAATGTGCTGATAAGGCCCTAGCATGCACGCTTATGAGTAAACTGATCACCATGAAATTTGATGGTTCGCGTTCCATGCATGATCATGTTACTGAGATGTTAAGCTTAGCAACAAAATTAAGGTCCATGGAAATAGATGTGAATGATACTTTCCTTGTTCAATTTATTTTACTCTCTGCCTCACGAGTATGAGACATTCCAAGTGAATTAAAATTCTATTAAAGATAAGTGGAATGTGCTCGAATTGCATAAAATGCTAACCCGAGAGGAAACAAGGCTTAAAGGACAAGGGATTCACTCAATTAATCTCATGAGTTAGTTAAGGGTTGGTAAAAAGTTTGGGAAGAAGAATCAAAAGGGTAAGAAAGGACCAATGAAGACTAATGAGTCCTCTTCTCAAATCCACAAAAGGAATACAAGAATGACAAGTGTCATTTCTACAAGAAATCTGGACATTTTCAGAGAGATTGCCTTAAGCGTAACACATGGTTCGGAAAGAAAGGTATACATTATATATCAGTATGTAATCAAATTTAACTGAAGTTCCTTATAATACTTGGTGGATTGATTCTGATTCTACTACTCATGTTTCGAAGACTATGTAGGGATTCTTTATGACCCAAACCATAAAGATAAATGAAAAATTTGTGTTCATGGGGAAGAGAGTTAAAGCTCCAGTAAAAGCCATTGGAACTTATCGTTTAATTTTAGATACTGGACATCATTTAGATTTGTTTGAGACTCTTCATGTTCCTTCAGTTTCTAGGAATTTAATTTCTTTGTCAAAACTGGACACTTATGGTTTTTCTTTAAAGTTTGGAAATGGTTGTTTCAATTTGTTCAAACAAAATCATTTTATTAGTTCTGGTATTCTTTCTTATGGTTTGTACAAATTAAATCTTGACAATCTTTTTGCTGAAACTCTTTTAACCATGTATCATAGTATTTGAACTAAACGAAGTTTAGTGGATGAAATATCAGCTTACTTGTGGCATAAACGTTTGTCTCACATATCCAAGGAAAGGATTCAAAGACTTGTAAAGAATGAACTTCTTCCTGAATTAGATTTTATTGATCTCGATATTTGTATGGATTGTATTAAAGGAAAACATTCAAATCACACAAATAAGAATGCAGCCACAAGAAGTACACAACTCTTTGAAATTATACACACTGATATATATGGACCTTTTGATGTTCCAACTTTCGAAAAAGAAAATATTTCATCACATTTATTGATGATTTTTCATGTTATGGTTATGTTTATTTGTTGCATGAAAAATCTCAATCACTAAATACCTTAAAGGTATTTGTGGAAGAGGTTGAAACACAATTAGACAGAAAGGTGAAAATTATAAGATCTTATAGGGGCGGTGAATATTATGGAAAGTATAATGAAAGTGGACAATGCCCTGGTCCATTTGCTAAATTTCTTGAAAAATGTAGTATTTGTGCTCAATACAAAATGCCTGGAACACCACAACAAAATGGTGTTGCAAAAAGGCGTAATCATACCTTAAACGAGATTATTAGGGGTGTAAATAAGACGAGCCGAACTCGAGCATAGGGTGGCTCAGCTCGAGCTCGAGCTCGAGCTCGTAAGGAAGGCTCAACAATTTAAAATTTAAATTTAAATTATTTTTAAAATTTATTTTTAAATTCGGTAACCGCCACATCAGCATACTTTTAGGTAAACATGTCATTTTGAGTTGAATTGCATGAGTTTGTGTTGTTCAGGTACTCAATTGCATTTCTTTGAGTTTGGTGGCCTAATTGCAGTTTGGTGTACAGTTGAGTGGCCTATTTGACCATTATTCCTAATAATTAGTATTTTATATTCGCAATGCGCAAAAATATATGTCCAATATTAATACTAAATGTTAAAATATTTTTTTTTCAAAAAAATGTTAAATTTTTTTTAAAATAATAGTATATAATTTTTTTTTTTAGTTTATAGATTTAGAATTCATATTATACTAAATAAAAGTATAGTTAATGGCAAAAACTTGTATGAGACCGTATTACGGATCTCAATCCGTGAGGCGGGTCGGGTCGGGTCGCTTATTATATGGGTCAGCATGTGTTTCTCACCCTCCCCTTTCTCTCTCTATTTTTTTTCCATAGGGTTGATTTTCCCTATCATCGAATCCGCTCATGCTGCTCGATCTCTGCCTCCTCGCATCTCCCGCTCACCCTTTCCGTCTCCCCCCATCTCCTCCGCTCAAGCTCTCCACTTCCTCTCATCTCTTCCACCTCCATTTCTGCCGCAACCTTCACTCCGATAAACAGAAACAACAAGAGTTTTCGACAAATGCTGTGCGGTAATTTCTCACATGCAGTTGTGCCAATTGTTTGGAGGGTGGAGAAGGAGCCGATGATTGGGTAAGCTCTGATCTGGGATCATGGTTGAGTTTAAAGGGAAGAGATATATTCTTGAGAGTTTTTCTGAAGTTGATGATGAAGATGACAAGTAATGCTAATGGTAGGAAGGTGGTGATGAAGATGATTAATGGTGAGATTATTGAGATCTTTGCCATTTTTTCTTAGCTATTGAGTGCAGTGCAATTTATGATTACTCGGAATGATATTTATAGCATTGTGTTTGTTTCACTTTTTGAGTCAAAACCTTATTCTTAACACATTATTGCAAGTTTGGAGGGAAGGGATTCTTGAGAGTTTTTATGAAAGTTGTTGATGAAGATGACAAGTTTGGAGGGAAGGGATTTTTGAGAGTTTTTCTTAAGTTGATGATGAGGATAACAAGTAATGGAAATGGTAGGAAGGTGGTGAAGAGGATTAATGGTGAGATTATTGAGATCTTTGTCATTTTTTCTTAGCTATTGAGTGCAGTGCAATGTATGATTACTCCGACTGATATTTATATCCTTGTGTTTGTTTCACTTTTTGAGTGAAAAACTTTATACTTAACACATCATTGCAAGAAATGTTTAATATATTTAATACTTTAAGAATTAAATATAAATATAATGTTTTAGAAAAAAAAAAGTTAAATATAATACTTTATAGCATATATGTAATACTTCAAAACACAAATATAATAAGCAATACTTTAAACATTAAATATAATACTTTAAAGCATAAATGTAATATTTCATAACACAAATATATAATCAATACTTTAAGCCTCATATATAATACTTTATAGTATAAATGTAATATTTCATACCACAAATCTAATACACAGTCTATAGATTAGATATATTTAATACTTTAAGCATTAAATATAATAGTTTATAGCATAAATGTAATACATCATAACATAAATATATATTCAATACTTTAAACATTAAAGGAATAAGGGCCAAATTGGCCACTGAACGTAACGCGATAGTGCAATCAGGCCACCCAACCAAAAAAACTTGCAATTACATCACTAAACAGCGCAAATCCATCCAATCTCACCTGTTAGCTGGTTTCCACGGTTTCTTTCCGGTTAAGTGCTGACAAGGATGATTACATGGCGCTATTTCATTGCCTTCTTAAATTTTCCTTGTCTGACCTTCTAGCCTGTAAGCAAAAGTGGAAAACGACGTAGCCCTACCAAATTTCCCAAATCAATTTCATTACGTATAACAGAATGAGTGATTGCATTGCTGAGCGCCTTCAAGCTAAGGAATCAATGGCGACAACTTGTTCGAAACTTCATGTTGATTTTCAGGCTCCAAAACCAGAACCCATCAATATATACGAAAACATGTGCAAAATATGAAATTCGTTAGCAGAAAAAAGGAAGAAACAACAGCCATTACTGTACTATTTTGAAACCAGAATATACAGAAGCAAACACCCTTCTGTACACCTCCCTTCTGACCCATTTCTTGACGTTGCTTCCTTCATTCTCTCACGCAACCATGGCGACCTCTCTACTCTCATCGCGCGATTCCCAGTCTGGGTTATCAATTTTCTACCTAGAGTTGCGCTCTCTCGTCAATTCCATGGCCGCCGGTCTCCACGGATTGGGAGTTTTCCAAGGGGACGTGGCCTTGATTTTGCTGCCCAATTCCATTTATTTCCCTGTCATCCATTGATGGTGCAGTCGCGGCCATCATGCATCCTCTGACCACGAACAAAGGCCTAACATGATACCAACGCCGGCGGTGGCGGCCTTGCTAGATGTTGTCGGGCGCCAGGGATCTGTCACTCTTTCATCGTCAAACACCAGAAGGATAAGGGAAAATGCGAGAATCACGACGAAGTTGAGTATATAAGGCGTGAACCTTTGTGAATTGATAAAGCAGAGAGCTAAAATTGATAAAGCAGAGAGCTAAAATGGCGATGAAGGACTGGGTTGAGACAAGAAGAGGAAAGTAGAAATTTGAGTGGGAAAGACACCTGTGACGAAAAAAGAGGAAAGAAGTGGTAAATAATTGCCAACTCAGCATCCACATCACCAGGTAACCGGAAGGAGAGGGAGTTTATCTGCTAGCCGGTGAAATTGGACACATTTAGATCGTTGAATGGTGTAATTGCAATCTTTTTTAGTACAGTGGTCCAATTGCACTTTCAGGTTTCGTTCGGTGGCTAATTTGAGCCTTATTCCAACATTAAATATAATACTTTATAGCATAAATTTAATACTTAATAGCACAAATTTAATTAATGCACAATTTACATTTAGATATATTTAAGGCTTAAAGTATTAAATATATCTACCTTAAACTGTGTATTAGATTTGTGTGCTATGAAGTAGTATATTTAGGCGATAAAGTACTGCATTTAAGGTTTAAAGTATTAAAGATATCTACCTATAAACTATTTATTATATTTATGCTTTTAAGTATTACATTTAGGTTATAAAGTATTGTATTTACAACTTAAAGTATTAATATATCTACCTTAAACTATGTATTATATTTGTGCTATGAAGTATTATATTTAGACTATAGAGTACTGTGTTTAAGGCTTAAAGTATTAAATACATCTACATTAAACTGTGTATTAGATTTGTGCTATTAAGTATTATATTTAGGCTATAAAGTATTGTGTTTAAGGCTTAAAGTATTAAATATATCTACATATAAACTGTTTATTAGATTTTTGCTATGAAGTATTACATTTAGGCTATAAAGTATTGTGTTTAAGACGTAAAGTATTAAATGTATCTACCTTAAACTATGTATTAGATTTGTGCTATAAAGTATTATATTTAGACTATAAAGTACTGTGTTTAAGGCTTTAAGTATTAAATATATCTACATTAAACTGTGTATTAGATTTATGCTATTAACTATTATATTTAGGCTATAAAGTATTGTGTTTAAGGCTTAAAGTATTAAATATATCTACTTTAAATTGTGTATTACATTTGTGCTATGAAGTACTACATTTAGGCTATAAAGTATTGTGTTTAAGGCGTAAAGTATTAAATATATCTACATATAAACTATGTATTAGATTTATACTATGAAGTATTACATTTAAGTTATAAAGTATTGTATTTAAGGTTAAGTATTGATTATACGTTTAGAGCAATAGCTTGTTCAGAAACCACATCCTTGTTGATTCTTCTTCCTAATACACAAATGATCGTCCAATCTTTATATGACAAGTTACGGCTCCTGCGAGCTTATCTTCATTAGACCTTGCAACAGTAGTAGATGTTATTGAGTTTGTTGAGCTCCGCATCAAAGAGCTGTAAATAACACATAGTGATAATGCTTCTTCATCATCAACACCACCACCTTCTTTATAGCTAAGGGGTGGTGACTCCTCTTCCTTCTTCCTCCCAGTATAATTTAGATGAGGATGAGATATATGAGTGAAAGATTATGGTGTTAAGAAAATAAAAGATGATGAGATAGGAGTCGAAGAAGGTTGGAGGAAGTAGAGGCAGAAGATGTGGTCGGAGGACGTGGAGCCGGAGGATGAGATCGGTGAAGTCCGGAGGATGAGATCGGTGAAGTTGGAGGTTGATAGATCTGGAAAAAGAAAGTGCATGTAACAGAAATAGTGAGAAGCATGGAGTATCCTGAGATTATATTGTGGATGACATGTGGTTGATCCATATAACAAAAGTTTCGACCCGTCTCACGGATCCTTATTGGTGAGACGGGTCGGGTCGGGTCAAAACACCATGCAAATGTCATACTTATATGTGCAAATGTCATACTTATGTGTTCAAATATAACACTAATCAAGAATACAATTTTTGTTACTTACAAGAGAAAAAGTAATACATTTTTCATAATAAGTAATGTTGACAAGTGCTCCTTACTTATAAGGGCAAATATAATACTTTTAGGAAAAATGTAATACTTTTAAATCGAAATGTAAAAGTATTACATTTACCCGTATAAGTAACAAAAATTTTATTCCTGATTAGTATTACATTTGAGCATATAAGTATGACATTTGTTCATATAAGTGCTACACTTGCATCTTGACCCGGCCGACCCGACCCGACCCGTCTCACACAAGTTTTTGTCATTTTGGATATATTACTAAATATAATTATGGTAATTTTAATTAAAAATTAATAAAATTAAACTTATTTCTTATAATAGCATGTCTATATATATACATTATTACCAAGAATATAAGAAAAGATATTGTATTCGCAAAAAAAAAAAATATTGTGTATGCATGTGCATGGTAATAATATTGAGAAAAGATAACAGAAATTGTAACGGCAGTGATATTTTTGTCCACAAAATTTTATAGTACAACGCTTATAGCATAATATATATATATATATATATATATATAAATTTAACATAAAAATTTAACAAAAAATAGATATAAATCAAAAATATAATTTGGATTGAGATTTATTAAATTTTTAACTAATGATAAAATAATGTTGTCTTGTAGAATAAAAATTGGTTTTCAGTTTTCTGGTCTTGCATTGACCAAATCTTGTCCCTTTTTTTCTCTGACTCAGACTCCGTCATTAACATCACCCGTGACTTATCGTCGTGTTTGTCTGGGTTTCGTGTGAACATGAATTCTTTCAGACTACTTTAATCATTGAACTTTACTAACATTTTTATTTATTTATGAACCAAAAATGTATGAATATACTTACTTTAAATAAAGTTAAAGGGTGACTCCGAAACAAATAAAAGATCTCTGTTCTTCATGCCCAATTTTGAATGAAATGAATGTGGGAGGAATGCTAAACCATTAAACTCTCTATCCACTCAACTCGAGTTACAGTTATGGACTTTTTCTTAAATAAAAAAATAGATGTTTTTGCCACTTTATCTGCAATTATATTCTATTATGCTATATCTATACATAAGTTTCATTCTAACTTTTCAATTTCAATACATCTTGTGCAGTGCCTGTATTCCTCAAAACGATTTTGCAAAGCACAGCTCGTCTACTAGCTAGACATGCCCCCGCATCAAACGATTAAGTGTCATGGCATAATTGTCCTCAACAATGTTAATATAAGTATACTTTTAGAAAGTATTACTATCACCGCATACCCTGATTTTATTGAAGGAAAAAAAAAAATTAAAGAAGAAAAAATGGTAGCAACCCCCCCCCCCCCCTCCTCCCTTTTTTTTTTTTTGAGTTAATTAACATATATATACAATTCCAAATTAAGCAGGATAAAATTAAAAGAGAGAGAGAGAGTAATCGTTGTATTGTTTTTTTTAAGAGTAAAATTAATAATAGCACAATAGTCTTTAATAATAACTACTGTGTTAATACATGCTCTCCCAAGAGTGTGTTTGAAAACCATGAAAATGACTTTTGAAAAATGTTTTCTAAAAAGAATATTTTTTAGAAAATGAGATCATTTCCAAAAAACATTTTCCTTTCCCGTGTTTGGTTGCATTCCAAAAAATTGTCTTGGTGTATTAGATTTATTTTCTGAAAAATGAGTAGAATGGTATAATTAAACATTTTAATTGTTTTGTTTATATATAACAACATTAATGGGGCGTTTGGTTGGAGGGGAGGAATTAGGTGGAAAAGAATTGCAATTCCATAGGAAAATAATAATGCAGGAATAAAGTGGAGTTTAAATTCTAACGTTTGATTTGTAGGAATAAAATTACTGGGAATTTCAATTCCAATGTTTGGTATACATGGGAATTGAGAAGGAATAAGTAGTATAAAGTCCAAAATGTCTATTGGTGTTGTTGTTGTTGTTGTTGTTGTTGTTATTATTACTAGTCTTTTTTATGCAAGATGCGCAAAAACATATGTCCAATATTTATATTTTATAAAATAACTAACAAATTCTTATTAATTAAAATCTAAATGAAAACTTTATTATATTAATTCAATATATAATGTCTACAAATATTATTATCATTAAAGAATATAACAAAAGATAGTATGAATGCATGTACATGGTAAAGTTAATGGAAAAGATAACGGAAATTATACTTGTAAGGGTATTTTTGTTTAAAAAATTGTATAGTACAACTATAAAAACACAATGTATAAAATGGTTAGCACTAAAAACATGGACATAAATGAGGGATAAAACTTTGATTGAGACTTATTATGTTTTTAGAATATTATTATTATTATTATTATTATTATTATTATTATTATTATTATTTATAATTGACAAATTAATTTACAAATTGTTAGAGTTGTTGCATATAAAGAATGCAAAATTTGAAGAGTTCTGCATATAAAGAATTCAAATGAACACACACGAAAGTTGCTGTATATAAACAATAAGGGAAAATGGCATCTTTAGTCTCTAGGTTATTACCATAGTATAAACTCAGTCCCTAGGTTATAACCGTATCCGAGTTTAGTCCCTCAGTTATGACCTAAGTGGCGTTTTTAGTCCCTGACGTTAATGTTGTATTGACAGTGTTAATTTAAGGGCTAAAAAAGTAAAATATTAAATAAATTACCCATTTTTTTATTAGAACCCATTCCCCCCAAAATAAAATGCATTCCCATGTTTTTGAGATAACAATCAGCGTGTTCCCACTCCCCCCAAATTTATGAAACCTAATTGCAATCTAAGAAGAAGAATTCGAAGCTTAAGCGAGGAAGGAAGCGTACTTCACAGTTCAGAGGAAGAACAAATCCTACACTACAATGACTTCTAGAGTTTTGTTGGGCACAAATCAACCACCCACTAGTAAGTGTTTTTGTAAAATCAGAGTTTTAATAACTTTTGAGTTTGTTTTTTTATGTGTGAATGTACTGGGTCCATGTTTCAATTTTTGTGTTTATGTGAATCAGTGAATGGTTTTGAATTTATTTTATTTTATTTTATTTTTTTTATGTGTGAATGAACTGGGTCCATGTTTCAATTTTTTGTGTTTATGTGAATCAGTGAATGTGTGGTCATGTGAGGGGGGATGATTATTCTTTTATTACTAAAGCAATTTTTTACTGTAAAGCAATGTATGTATGTCTGCCAAAAGAAAAACAATTTGGAGAAAGCAAGTTAAGCAATTTGTAATGGTTTCTTTCAGTTGAAGAGCAGAATGTGGCTAAAGAGGGTGATTTTGATTGGCTAGATGAAGATGGTGATTTGGAGTTACATTGGGATGATGAAGTTGATGATGTTAATGTTAAAAATACAGATGAACTAGTTAAATGGCGTGAAATTGAGATATCAACTTCTGTGGGAGAAGATTTTTCAGAGGCTATTAGTGATGTATTAAATCAAATTGATCTAGAAGGGGAGAAAGACTTTGTGGAATCAGAAGATGAGCTTAAGAGCATTGGGTCAAGCTCAGATATTGAAGGTGAAAATAGCTTGTTGGTTTATAGGGAAGGGGATGAGAAAAAGCATAGTTTCCACTACAAAGTTGGCATGATTTTCAGCAGCAACTCTCAATTTAAATGGGCTGTAGAAGTGCATGAAGCCGTTAACAACAAATCAATTAAGTTCACTAAGAATGACAAGAGGAGAGTGCAAGCAAAATGTAGAGTAAACCATTGCAATTGGGCCATTTTTGCTTCAAGGAGTAACCCAAGTTGTCCATTTACCATAAAGTCATTTGGTAAACATACTTGTGGAGCACAACAGAAGAACAAAACTATAAATTCAAGGTTTTTGTCTAAATATTATAAGGAGGAATTCAAAGATAATGAAAATTGGGGTAGGAGGGAATTCCAAAAGAAAGTGAAAAGGACATTTAGATGTAATGTGTCTAAGTATCAATCTTATAGAGCAAGGAGAAATGCCAAGAAATCATTAATTGGAACTCAATCAGAGTAGTTTAACATGTTATGGGATTATTGTGAAGAGCTTAGAATAAGCAATCCAGGTACAAATGTAATGATGAAGTTGTGAAGAGCTTAGAATAAGCAATCCACGTACAACTGAAGTTGGTTCAAGCTGTTTAAGAGGTATTACCTAACGTTTCACATAGGAATTGTGTAAGACATCTTCACCAAAATTTCACCAAAGATGGATTTGGGGGTCAGGTATTGAAGAGAGTATTTTGGGCAGTTTGCAAAGTCACTACACAACCAGAATTTAAACAGCACATTGAGGCAATGCAAGTGTTAAATCCAAAGGCAGCTGAGTGGGTTAGTGAAAGGTCTCCACTCCATTTTTGTCGAGCTTCCTTTGATACATCTACTAAGTCTGACATGTTGTTGAACAATTTGTGTGAGTCATTCAATTCTTCAATCTTGAATGCTAGAGACAAACACATTGTAACCATGGTGGAGTGTTTAAGAATATATCTTATGAAAAGAATGCAACATAATAGGGATACGATGAGGAACAATCATGTGAAGATTTGTCCAAAGATTGTAAAAATCATTGAACAAAATAAGGAGAAAATAGGCGACTACATTGCTTATAAGTCAAATGATGAATGGTGGCAGGTTGAGGATGATGATTTGAAGTTGTTTAGGGTGCACCTAACCACTTGTTCTTGTTCATGTAGAAGATGGGACTTGACAGGCATTCCTTGTGTACACGCA
This sequence comes from Ipomoea trifida, assembly GCA_003576665.1. NCBI lineage: Eukaryota > Viridiplantae > Streptophyta > Magnoliopsida > Solanales > Convolvulaceae > Ipomoea > Ipomoea trifida. The sequence goes on along the minus strand of CP025649.1, from coordinate 9,389,144 downwards.
ATTTCTGCAATTTTTGAAAATGGTCAAGATCCTATAGAGTATACAAATTGGTTTTATTCAGTGGAGGCTTATTTGAAGAGTTATGAACCAGCTATTCTGCCCATCTCTTCTTCAGATCAATGGAGAAAAACAGGAGCACCACCACCCTTGCCTCCGAAATATAAGCCCCAACCTGGAAGACCTAAAAAGTTAAGAAGGAAAGATCCTATTGAGAAGGAACATGTGCCAACTAAACTAGGAAGGATAGGAGAAAAGAAAAAGTGTGGACTTTGTGGCCAACATGAACACAACAAGAGAAGATGTAAGGCATCCAAAGAGGTAAAAAATCACTTTGTTATACTGCTAAGAATTCACTTTGTTTTTTCAAATATACTGCAAATGTTTTTTTCTAACAGTTGGTATGTACATTTATTATAAACTACAACTATATCTAATGTTGAATGGCTTAACCAGCAGCAACAACAAGAACATGTGCAACAACCTTTGAATGTACAAAACAATATGAATGTGGATTCCAGTGTGCAACATCTTGTAGAAATGGTTAGTTGAGATTTGAATAATACATTAAATACATTAAATATGTCATCTAATATGTCTACTTGATTAAATAGGCTATAAGGACATCTCAAGCTCCTCCACTTGATACTGAGAGCACACAAGAAGCAAGTACATCAACTACAAAAAAAAGTAAGAAACAACTCTGATCTACCCCAAACAAAAACTGAGAAAGCAGTAGGATGGATTTGGCAGGAATCTGAGATGGCCCTCATTTTGTGGTGTTTTGTATATCAAACTAAATGGTTGACTGTGATAGCCTTCTTTTTGTAGTCTTTTGTATATCAAACTAAGGTGCTATCATTGTTTTTGTTTGGAATGTCAGTATAACATGTCAAATATGGTTTACTGTAAGTATAACATTTGCAAACCATGTTTTGCTGAACATCTATTAATATAACTATTTTTTGGATTAAATTGGAATTCGCCTACTTTACTTCATTTAGTAGTACTGTATTCATTTAGTAGTACTGTATACATATGGATTAATTCAACTTGAAAGCAACTTTAATTTCACTTGAAGAATTTAAGAATTCAAAAGTTGGGGAAGAAGAACACCTTAGATTGTAGAAGAAAGAATAAATGGATGAGGCTGCGTGAGGGTTTGGATTTAGGAAAGGATTAGAATTTTAAATTCCAAATTTACCCTTCAATTATTAATTAATTTTTTCAGTTTTCCGTTAAATCTGACAGAACATTAACACTCGGGACTAAAAACGCCACTTAGGTCGTAACTGAGGGACTAAACTCAGATACGGCCATAACCTAGGGACTGAGTCTGCACTATGGTAATAACCCAGGGACTAAAGATGCCATTTTCCCAAACAATAATGCATATAAAGAATGCAAATTTTGATTAGTTATTGCATATAAAAATTTAAATGAACATACACAAAGAGAAGTCAAAGAATAATATATACACCCTATAATTTAAAAGGGAAGGTTTTTTTTTTTTTTTTTTTAGAAATAATTTAAAAGGGAAGGTTATGCATCAATTTTAGGTTTAAAAAATTATGGGTAATTTTGTCTCAGGATTATTTTTTTCTTCCTAAAATCCATGGAATTAAAATCTCACATGGGTTTAAGCCAAAGACCTTGTGGTCTAGTGGCACCCGATTGCACCCTCACATGGGAGGGAGTGACAAAATAATCGGGAAACCAGTGGTATGCTTTGGTATAATCTAATATCAGCTAGCAAAGGATAGAGAACACATAATAAAATGTAGTTGCTTTGGTATAATCTAATATCAGCTAGCAAAGGATAGAGAACACATAATAAAATATAGTTCGACAAAACTCAAGATCATCCATGACAAAAGAGAGTTCTGCTTCGAAACCAAAGATCTCGTTTCCGAAGCAGAAACCAGTCTAGCTGACTAGTTTATGATGCAGAAACCAGTGAGGAAGTTTTCGGCTGTGGATTTTCGTCCCTACAGTCGGAAACCATCTCCGATGTCGAGATCCGTCACCGGAGAAAAAAATTCAAAACTGAAAACAAAGAAGGAAACATACCTTGGTGGTAAGAAGATGATGGCAAGAAGATGAAAAAGAAGCAGCTGGTGTAGCAAGAAGAAGCTGAGAGCAAATGAGGCGTTGTCCGTTGATAGAGAGGCATGGTCTGTTTGGTAGAGAAAGACGTGCAAAATGACTTCTCCAACAAAAAAGGAAAATCATAAAAAATATGTCTATTTTTATTGACCAAAGTATTATTTTCTATTGACTTTAAATTTTTTTCATTGTCAAATACTAAAAATTCAGAAAATAGTTTTTAAAAATCATTTTTAAAATTTCTAAATACACACTAAATAGCACTATTTTCCCCCAATTGGTCAATTGACTATTTTCTGTTTCCCATTTAAAAGAGAAAAACGAGAGTGGGAAAATGAAAATAAAAAATGAAAAAATTCCGTACCAAACAAACCTTTGACTCAATCTGGCCATCTAGGATTCTGTGCACTGTTTTTGCTTTGCTGTTTTTGTTATTTTTTATTTTTATATTTGTAATCAATACGACAGAATGGAGAATTATATCATTAAAATATAAGGTTTTTACATTTCGGGCTCCGATAGTTCTCCAAAAGTTACTTGAATTCTAAATCCTTGACCGACAGAAAATGTGAAAGGATGTAAATCATAGTAATTTAGTAATTTAATACACAAAATTAAATGCAAAGTAAGAATTTATTCATTTTGAACATAATTTTAACACTAGAGTTGTTGAATGTTAAACTTTGTTCTCCTCTCAAATGTTACCTACGGAAGTAGTGAGGTAAGGTGATGCCAGCGTGGAAAATGGCAGCGGTGGGGTAAAGGAGTGCAAATAGAGTATGAACATGAACATAAATACGTTCATACACATATTTTTCTTTTGTGGGGTATGGTTACAGTTACACGCTTACACTTGTCTTATAAGAAGCCTTCTTCTCCTGCCGTGTGTAACTGTGTAAGACTCTCCTCTTTTGGTCATCTAACGTTTTCTTCTTCTTTCTTCCCCCCAGTCTGCCTGCTTGCTTGTGGGAGTTCTTGGTCTTCTGGGTTTTTGTCAAAGATTGAATCTTTACTGACATTGTTGTGAATTCAGGCTGCCCCACAGGTGATCTCTCTCTCTTTCTTTAATTTTTTTTTAACCCCTAGATTTTTGGCATGATATCTGAGAATTCTGGTCAAGATAGACGGTTGACAGCCTCATATTTTCCAGTCTGCAAGTTTATATATGCAAAGTCTTCACCTCCATTGTGTATATGTGTTTGTGTTTATATCTTACATATATATCTTGAGCAAAAGTTTGTGTGTGTGTGTTTGTTTACTGAACCGGTGGAGATTGAATCATTGCATAGATTTTGGCTCATCTAAATTCTTGGTGAAATATCTTTTGTATTCCATTTTGGTCTGGAATTATATATATATATATAGCATGTGATTTTTTTTTTTAATGTAAAAAAAAAGTGTTCTTGAGTTTTAAGCTATGGAGTTCTGTATTTAGTTTTGAACTCAAAATACTGAAAATAGTGTGAGTTTACAGGTTCAATTGATTGAGATTTTGCTTAGGTTACAGTTAGTTTAAACTATTGCAATTAGCAAAGTTTCATATAAGATGTGGTTCAGAGTTGTGTCCCTAAAGTATTAATTGTCCAGCTCTTTACTGGGGTTGTTTCTTTCTTTATAAACATACATCTTGGTTGTTTAGTTACATATCAGAATGTAATTGTGTTTCCCCTAGCTTGTATAATGATTCCAATCCCGTGTTGGGTTACCGCCATGCCATTCGTATGAAATATATGAATCTCGTGATTTATCTTTGCTATCACGATGTGAAACATGGAATGGAATACTAATAAGGTTCTACTCTTCTTAAATCGGAATCTGCAGCGAGCTGAGGGTATCGTAGTTCTTTAATTTGAAGACCATGAAGTGTTTCGCCCTATTCTTCAATGCTCAAAAGAAGGAAGAACCGAATACCGTGAATTCAAATTCGGCCCTCTCCTCCTTATCTGGCTCTTCTGATCCTGAAGTGCGGCCGTCGAGTCAAGACTATAATTCTAGGAATGCATCAGATGGTAGTACGGAGTCCAGAGGAAGGACGCAGTTCCCGAATTTGTCTGAGAGGCCTTCTAATCTCAGGGTCTTTGCGTTCTCAGAACTGAAAACTGCAACGAAAAATTTTAGCCACTCAACCAAGATCGGGGAGGGAGGATTTGGACCGGTGTATAAGGGAACAATTAAGAATTCTGAAGATCCCACTAAAAGGATTGATGTGGCCATAAAACAACTTAGCAGAAGAGGAATACAGGCAAGCTACTTTAATTTCTCCTGTCATTTTAAATGACCATATTTCCATCAATAGCGTAGATGAAATGTTGTATCATGCCTCATATGATGTTATGAGTTTCTTGGTTTATGCAACAGGGGCACAAAGAATGGATGTCAGAAGTCAACGTACTTGGTGTGGCTGAACACGAGAACCTTGTCAAATTAATTGGATATTGTGCGGAAGATGATGAAAGGGGAATCCAGCGGCTTCTGGTATATGAATATATGCCTAATGGAAGTGTGGAAAATCATTTGTCGGCAAAGTCAGAAACACCTCTGTCTTGGATCATGAGGTTGAAAATAGCTCGAGATGCTGCACGTGGCTTAGTATATCTGCATGAGGGAATGGATTTTCAGGTTTACTTCTGGTCATTCCTTATGCCCGTTTATAGCATTACTAGGCACTGATAAAGAATTAAAGTCTAGCATATGATTTCTACGCTTTAAATCTGCCCAACTCCTTCAGGGATCAATCTCTAACCACCACATCCTTACTCAAAAGATAGGGAAAAGATGGGGGCAACTCTAGCCAAGTTGGTCAGATTGTTAACTTAGTAACCACAAGGTTACAAGTTTGACTCGCAACGGGAGTCGCCTATTGGCCTATTTGACTTTAGCCGGTCAGCTATGAGCAACCTAAGCTGGTTTACCTTTGCCGGGTCATAAGGCAGGGTTTACCTAGTGCACATCCTTGGGTACTGACTGCGAGTTCCCCTCGTCACCCCAAAAAAGGATATTGACATTGCCTGAGCCTAATCTGTGTCTTTGTTGGAAATTGTAGATCATCTTCAGAGATTTCAAATCTTCAAATATTCTACTAGATGAGCAATGGAATGCAAAGCTATCAGACTTTGGGTTAGCTAGGTTGGGTCCTGCCGAAGGACGTACTCACGTCTCAACTGCGGTATGCACTTCCATAACAATATACCTTTTTTCCTAATATACTTAATTTAGCAAATTTCTTTTTCCTGCCAGTCTTGTGAGCATAGTCATGGGCACAAAATAGGTAATTATATATTATTGATACCAAACAATACTAGCAAAGTCGTCAATTGCACTGAATGACTTTTGTATCTCCTATGGATGTGATATTTCGGGTTGAACAGGTGGTTGGAACAATGGGATATGCTTCTCCTGAATATATTCAAACGGGTCGTCTCACATTCAAGAATGATGTATGGAGTTATGGAGTGTTTCTCTATGAACTCATCACAGGGAGACGCCCGTTGGATAGGAATCGTCCCAAGAGTGAGCAGAAGCTCTTAGAATGGATAAAGCCATACGTATCAGATTCAAAGAAGTTTCAAATGGTAGTAGACCCTAGGCTTGAAGGCAATTTCGTAAGGTCAGCTCAGAAACTCTCTGTTGTTGCAAACCGCTGCTTGGTGAGACACCCAAAGTCACGCCCAAAGATGAGTGAAGTTCTGGAGATGGTGAACAACGTTGCAGAAGCATCAACAGGATTGGGGAATCCTCGGCGGCCCATAAGATCTTCAGATCCTATTCCAAATAAAGACAATATTGACAGAAAAAAAGTAAAAAGATAGTAAGTGATATCAAAGTTGGAGATGGTGGCTGGCTACATCGGTTCGTTTCCTCACAAGGATAGAAAGAAAGATTTATTATGACGCGAGTCATAGAAGGAATTACTTATGTCCTCTATTGATCATAAAAATATGGTGAAGTGCAAATTCTATTAGATTGGCTATACTAATGGCTGGAATGATTGGGTGGTGAGAAAGCAAATGCCAAAAAAATATGTTTTGCTTTAGATGCCCTCTATTCTTTTTGGAATTTATCCTTCAATTCTGTGTCAAAAGCACTGTTGTTGGCCTTTAATATATCTTTCTATACTTGCAATGAAAGATTACTTTCTGGATTTCACTGCTTTGGTTCAGCATTCGTTCGAGATTAGATTTTAAGTGCCCAGATGGCAAAATTTTCCTCAATCTGCATCTCAAGTTGGAAATGTCATTTTTTTGTCCTTTTTTATCCAAGCTTTTCACCACATGCAGGGTATGATAGTCTTTCAAGTTTCAGAATGCAGGTCTAATGGCTTGGTTGAATGCAAAACTGAAAGTATGAGATAGCTGCTGTCAGGTTAGTTTCTTTTAGCAGAGAAAAAGATCAGAGAAAACCTATCCTTTTGAGTCTGATCTGAGTACGAGTTTCTGATATGATATATTGATATTTACTTATTCCCGTTTTCTTTGTGCATGGAATATATAAATGCACAGCTTCACTATCAGTTAAACTTTTAGTTTTGGTTAACACGGAACACATCTTTTACTGTTAGCTTGGGCATTTTTGGATCTTAATTTATTATACTGAATAGTCCATTTCACATGTTTATTATACTTTTGGTATAGTGCATGCAGTTTGCTCCATGTCCAAGTAGAAGGGCTCAAATCAGAGCAGATGCAATGTATCAATATAGTCCAATCCAGATGACTATTTCTTAGAACCAAACCCCATGTTTGGACTGAAGTTCAGATACTAATGTAAGCATATAAATCACGTATAACTTTTGCTCAACTCTCTTTGGCGTATGAGGAAATAATGTTAAGCTGAAAGGACTTGGGGCCTTTAAATAACCATATGCCACCAATACGGTAGTTGTATGTCATTCTTAATCAAGTCTTATCTTAAATAATTGAAGTCTGAATGGAAGTGTTGCACCATATAACAAATTACCTTTATTATTATAATTATAACTTGTAACCTAATATTATAATAATAGTAATTTAGGAAAACATTACATTCTCCTACTTGGTGCAAATTTCATAACTCAAAAATAGAAAAACACCAACCATAGTGATACGTCCTCTTTAAAACGAGTAGCATCCATTATGCTCAAATGCAAACTGTCATTGAACACTTAAGCTTAATGAAACAAACTTTACATTTATTTCAAGTCCAACTGAAGTACATTATTATCTCAAAAAAATAAAAGTGTACGCACTTAAATGAGATAAATGTCTGAATGCAAAAGAATTTCATGAAAACTGAATACTGAATGCATATATACAGATTACAAAGTGGCTAAAGTCTCAGTTTCTCAACAAGATCCTTGAATCTAAATGGAGGCATGGCTTTAGTAAAGGGATATGCTAACATCATATTGGCACATTGACCCGACCCATCTCACGGTGAGACGGTCTCACACAAGTTTTTGCCATTAATTAATGATGAAAATCCTTAATTTATAACTTAATGAGTAAAAATATCCTTAATTAATGACGTTAAAAAAATATATAATTTTTCCAAATAAAAATTATAACTCTATAGAACTTCAATAAAATTTAAAAAGCAAATTATACTATGAACTAGAGTCCACCTTGCATTATAGGCATGGTTCAAAACGACATTCTTATTAGGTGTCTGCAGTTAATAGATTAATATGTTAACTACAAACACATAATTTTTTTTGACTATAATTCACAATATAAGGTTGGTCATTTCAATCAGTCATTATTGCGTGAAACGTGGTGCACATAATCTAACACATAAAGTACATTATACATTATTCTAACTCATAAAATACATTATCTTAACCCAAAAGTTTTATTTTTCTAACACATAAAAAGTGCATTATTCTAACACAATATATTACCTTACCCTAAAATATTTATTATTTTAACACGGACGCATAGTAAAAAAAATTTCATCAAAATAACGTTGTTTTGGACCAAAGTGTGTGGACCGTGATTTGCCATGTTCACTAGTATAGCAATTGAATTTAAAAAGACAAACATATTTTGTTTTTCGGTGACCAGGAAACCCACATTTAGGGCCTACTATTTTATTATGTGGTGGGGTGAATCGGTGACACTAAGATAGAGGCGGCCCGGCCCATTGACAGGTAGTGTAGTATATTAGGCCTCATTCCCCAAGATTAATGTTTCCTCTAGGCCCGTTGGGATTACAGATCAAAGCGGTATTTTATTTCAAAAGCAAAATGGCCCATGCAGGTCTCGAACCTGCGACCTTCGCGTTATTAGCACGACGCTCTAACCAACTGAGCTAATAGGCCACTTTGTTATAAGAGTGGACTTTTTATATAAGAGTGGAATTTGTATATATATTTGTTCGAATGTTTGTACTTTGCAATTCTTTAAACTTAAATGGAATTCTATATTATACATTTCTTTTTCCTTCACAATAATGGAATTCTTTGTTTCAGATCATTAATTTCTACATCATATTGATACTCTTCATCTTTGTAAATATTCATTTACGAAGCATTTGAGTATTAAGAAACACTAGTACTTCCACTCGTGCGATGCACGGAATGAATTTGCTATAATATTTTAAGAATATTTGGATTGATATATAGTTATATAAATTATATCATCAAATATTATATAGTGCAATTGAAAAAATGGTTTGGATCGATTATGTTGTGTGATGTTATCATTGCTTGAATTCGATCAAATAATTGTTGAATTAATAGATAATGTGTAGATGTAAGCACTCAGGTGATGAAACTTTAGGGACTTTATATATCAGTGTTTAAGATTTGTATAACTTGGACAAATATGCTCTTTGAAAAAAAACATAATACCACCGGTTCGAATTACACATTATTGAAAACCTCTTTGTAGATGACATTGGTAATTGTAACAGAATTTTGTCTATCTTCGTCTAGAGCTAACACCTTCAGGCCATCAGGATGGGTGACTCGGGAAAAAGCCACGTACAATTGACCGTGATTAAACACCGATTTTTTCAGCAATGACCCAAAATGAGTTAGTGTTTGACCCTAACTTTTGTTGATTGTCATGGCATATGCGAGCATAAATGGGAATTGTTTACGTAGAAACTTGAAGGGCAATCTCGTATCAGAATGAGTGAGAGACATTCGGGGTATAAGAACTTTGGTTCCTTCATGTGTTTCATTAACTATTCTTGCTTCGATAATGTGATCTGTCAATCTTGTGACAATGAGATGCATATCGTTGATAAGACCAAGAGTGTGGTCTATGTTCCGCAATAACATAACATATACACCAACCTTTAATGTCAATGAATGATTAGGGAGTCCAGACAATTTCAAGCTATTTAGGAATTCAGGAGTGTATACTTTTGATAAATTTTCGCCGTCTGACTTTGCCTTACACAAAGAGTAGTCACAAATTTTGCCTTACACAAAGAGTAGTCACAACTTAAATATCTTCGTCTTTCTACAGTGTTCATGTCGTACATGTACTGCTTAATTTGATCAATGACATCTAAAGTCGGAAAGAGGATCGCTTAGCCTTCTAGGTGCGACTCATCAAGCATGCCATATCTCGTGCTTGGGAATGTGCTTTCCACTATATTTTCTATGGGATCATGTCCACACTTCAACAAAAATTGTGCTAAAATATCGATCTCAAACTGATAGGGAATATACCCTGGGATTACCGTTATATGTATTTTGGTGTACTATACGGTATTGGCCTATAAAGAGGCCCGAACCCTCCAAGTTAGGGGATTTTTCCCTCTCCATTCTCTCTCTAAAGAAGACTCCATGGCCATTCTCCCTACTCTCTCTACATTACTGAAGAATAATGAATAAAGAGTTCATTTTGGCCTAAATTTTCTCATTGATTCTACTCTATACATTTATTGTTATACTACAGAGTACATAGAGTGGATTTAGCTTTATCACAAACAAACCGTTGTATACAACTCTTGCAATTCCATCTCCAATTTTTGCAATCAATTTTGAAAACCAATCAACCGTCTGTCTATCTTCCTCTAAAGCTAAGCTTCGTAATGTCAAGTTCTTTGTGAGTTTCAATGCCTTGCAATTTGTTTAGAGGTAGGAAGAATTAATAGTGACTCCGACAACTACTAGTCTCGTTGCTTTTGGAATAACGGGAATAATTTGACTAAAATTACTGTCCAAACCTACTGTCTTTCCACCAAATGTCTTTTCAGCACTATCTGGTATGGCGAACCTTAATAGGTTACTCATGGTTTTGTCCAAAGCTTCAAAACAGGGTTTTGTACGTCATCGGTGCCTCGTCCCATATAACCAATTTGTTCAGCGAGGTCACTACCTTGCGATATATTACACGTGGAATCTTCGTTCAAAGAGAGTGGTATAGCAAATCTAGAAGACGTCATTCTGCCTCCCAACAAGAGCAAAGATGTTATTCCACTCGAAGCGACGTTTAGAACAATATTACCGCGGCTCCTTATCTTTGACGATAGCGTTCTCCACACGATCGTCTTGCCTGTTCCTCTATAACCATACACAAAGAACAATCCACCTCCATTGGAATCAATATCATTCATGACAGAGTCATAGACATTTTTTTGCTCGTCCGTCAATTGTGTTACCAACTTTTCATACCCTGCCTTCAACGATTCCTTTTCATACGCAAACTCTTCAACTGTCAACATGTTCTCCATCAAACCCATGTTGGATTCGTCGGGAATTGACATTTCTAGAAAGTCTCTTAGGCTCTTCGGACGAGAAGAAGTAAGGAGAATGACAGTGGCGCGGAGGAAGAAGAACAAGAAAATGGTGGTGGCACGGTGTCGCGGTAGTGTTGTTGCGGCGACAGCAAAGAAAAAGGAGAAGAAGGAAAGAATGGCGATGGTGCGGCGACAACAGTTGTGAAAGAAGAGGAGGAATGTGGAGAGAAGAAGGAGGGGAATGGTGCTTAGGTTAGAAAAACAATCTATTTTTTAATATAAGCTACGACGTCGTTTTATGCTAACAACCGACGCCGTAGCTTATATTTTATTTTTTAAAAAAAACTGTTACACTTATACGACGTCGGTTAAACTCTAACCGACGTCGTATAATATATGTGATTTTTTTTAAAAAAAATTAATACATGCGCGTAGCTTTTTAAAAAAAGTTCTAAATATATTTAGTGTTATATATCCGTTCTATTGACTCTGTTACAATGTATACTTTTCAACCTACTGAAGCACAACGAGTCAAAGCTCCACTGAGGCTCGAACCTACTCCCATCATCGATGTGAGAGTGTTAACCGAGACACCTAGTGCCACTTGACCACAAGGTCTTTGGCAATAGTTAAGTAATAGTTAATTAAATGAGTAGTTCAAATTTGAGTAAAAAGCCCAAGAACGAATGTCATGGCCCAATTTATGTGGTTAGTGGCTTAAAGAAAAACATATTATTTATACCAAAATCTTAATTTGTTCAATCTCCACAGTGCTCAAGTTTGGGTATTATAGAACATTCAACTACGTATTATGATATGCATTGTTTACATTTTATATGATGGAATAATGATATGCATTGTTTTATTTTAATGTGACTAATTTAGTTTGCAATAGAGGGTTAATGAAGAATATTGCTTATATATAAAAGGGTGTTTTTTTTAGTGAACTATATATATATTTTTCTAACATGGAACAAAGTGATGTTGTAAATTGAACACATTGCTAATTCATCATTCCAACCTACAAACGAAGTAATGATGTATCCATAAGTGAGCCTATAAAATCACAATCATTTTTAATTATGAAATACGGGTCAAATAAGCTTTCAAACTTGTTAGTAAAATGAAATTAAATCCTTAAAGTTAAAAAGTTTGAAAGAGATCCTCGAATTTAGGGAAAAAAAGTACAATTAGATATTTTTTATTTGTTTTAGCAGGTAGGCTTACTTGGCATCCAAATCATCATCATATTTAATATAATAATTTGAGGAGATTTTTCTTTGTAACAATAAAACTTTTAATCTAGATTAGGAAAGTAGGAAAGAATTTAATCTGGAGTATTGCGAATATGAAAGTAGGAAAGAATTTAATCTATGAATTGTATTACAAATAAGAAAGTAGGAAAGAATATATTATATTAGGAATTGCATTACCATATTTTAGTACAATTGTAGTACGAATAGGAATTGATTACCATAATTTACAATATTATGCAAACTTTAATCGTATAGAAGTGTTTTGGGCGAGAAGTTAAAATGGAGGATTTTGTTTTGAGACTAATGTTATTGTTCACGATTTGCATATTCTGTAGAATAATATCGTTGTTTACGATTTGCAGGAAAGTATATGTACTGACTACAAGTATATTATTGATCACGATTATGTCGACATCTCATGTAATTTTAATGTAGAATTGTAGTAAAATAGAAATTGTATTAACATATTTTAAAATATTATGTTGCATGGAAGTATATGTACTGTATTGTTACGATTAGTAATTTTAATCTAAAATTGTATTACGAATAAGAAAGTAGAAAATAATTTAATCTAGAATTGTATTACGAATAGGAAAGTAGGAAAGAATATATTGTAATAGAAATTGCATTACTATATTTTAATGTACAATCGTAGTACGAATAGGAATTGTTTTACCATATTTTACAACTAGTTTTTTAACTCGCGTTGCGCGAATAGGATAATGCCCAATATTTATTTTTAAATAAGTATTTCAAAATATATCAATACAATATTATATAGGAGATGTTCATGCATATGTAATTGAATGTTGAATTTGTTTATTTAAATCGGTAATTCAAAGTATATGAATGCAAGATAATATATGAGAGATTGATTATAATTGTCATTAAAATAAATGTTTGCAATTTTGTAAAAACGACAGTCAAAATACTTCGTCTAAAAACGATAGTATAAATAAATACTACTTTTGGTAATAAAAATTTATACATTTTAAATCATATTAATAAAGAAATACGATTTACCTTTAAAGTGAACAACTGTGATGTAGTCCAAAAAATATTACGAGGTAGTTTCTTGATTCAATTTATTGGGCTATTTGAATGTCTTCTTTGTCAATAAATCTCCCTAAGTAGTTAATATGATTGGTTTCAAATTATTTTCAAATTTTTTTTTTTCTATGTTATTAATAGAATACTTGGTAAATAAATATATAACATTATTTTGTATTATAACATTGATATGGAATATTTAATTACAAGATAGTGTAAAACGAAAACAATGAATAATGTAGTGAATATAATTAATTAATCAATTTGAAGGTAATGAATTTTTGCATTGTAGAAATAAAGACAATATAAGTAATGAAATTATATCTCTTTTTAAATTTTTTGATAATGAATAATTTTTACTGTAGAAAATAAAGACTATACAACTTAGGGGGGTAAACAAATCAAATATTTTTAGTTTGATTCGTGATTCGAATTCGAATATTTTGATTCGAATTCGAATACATATTCCGAATCGAATTTTATTCGAATCGAATACAAATCAGAATGTATTTGATTCGACTATATTCAAATATATTCGAATACATACATATATATATTAGAATTTTAAAAAATTAATATATTAATAGAATATTAGTATAATAGTAGTATATTAATAGAAAATTTTATTACATTTTATCTTAATTTATTGGAGAACTTGTAAAAAGAATTAGGTTAGGCATTTTGAATTTGAATATTCGAGTCGAACCAAATATATTCGAATAATGTAGCCGAATCGAATACGAATAAAATTTTAAATTCGAATATTTATCGAATACGAATTCGAATAGTTCTCAAAATAGTCGAATTCGAATCGAATAGTAAGATATTTGACTCGATTCGATTCATTTACACCCTTAATATAACTAATGAAATTATATCTCTTTTTTAATTTTTCTGATAATGAATAACTTTTGCTGTAGAAAATAAAGACAATATAACTAATTAAATTATATCTCCTTTTTTAAAATTTTTTTGATAATGCATTTTTTTTAAATAAAGGCATTGTAAACATCTAAATTAAAGAAATGCATAATTATTTAATATAATAAGACTATAAGAGTAATAAAATAGGTACTTAATTTTCAATAATATACTCTAACATATTCCTAGTATATGTTTAACAAAATGTTTAACAAATTTTTTTTTTGAGTACTACTAACTCTGTTACAATGTAGTATTACTTTCTCACCCTACTGAAGCACAACGAGTCAACAGTTGCCTCCACTGAGGCTCGAACCCACTCCCATCATCCATGTGGGAGTGTTAACGGGACACCGGGTGTCACTTTGATCACAAGGTCTTTGGCTATGTTTAACAATTATACCAACTCTGATTAGGATGAGGTTCGAACCTAAGACCTTTCTTATACAAATTAATGTGTAAGTTAAAAATTAACGCAATATTTCGTTACTAAAGTTAAAAGTTAATGGAATGTGGGTTATTTAAGGGAAGAAAATAGTATAATAGAGGGTTGATAGAGAATATACCCCGGGTATACGACCCTAAATACTATATGCGTATGTTCGGTATAGTATACGGGGGTGAGCCTATAAAAAGGCGCTAACCCTTCAAGTGAAGAGGCCCTCCTCCTCCTTTCTCTAGAAACATGAAGGCTAAGCTCTCCCTTCTCTCTATGTTACTCCTCAAAGAATAATCAGTAAAGGAGATGGTTTGAGGGCCAATTATTGATTTACATTATACTTTACATACATTCTTGTACATATTTTGTACATGGAGTATATGGAAGATTTAATCCATATCAAGGGAAAAGAAGGAAAATCATAAAAAATTACTAAAATCAAAATAATATGAACCGTTCGTTTAAGTAAATAATTACACCAACATTTTTTTTCTTCCCACTAGAACCCTAACATTATTGGCTCTTATTAAGATGGTCGATAGATATTATGCAAACCTTAATAGTATAGGAGTCTTTTGGACGGGAAGTTAAAATAGAGAATTTTGTTTTTATTAATAGTACAGATTTATAAATAATAGTTTACAATATTACGCAAATCTTAATAGTATCAGAGTCTTTTGGTCTATTTGTCGGTTGATTTACAAGGAGATTTTGGTTATGTTTAACTAATAGAAAATCGATCACCATTTTCAGTTAGAAGTTAGAATAGTTATGGTCTATTTGTTGGTTGGTTATGAAGGTTCACTTCGATGAAAATTTTAGTCATTTTGGTTATTAATCGAAACAGAAGGATGTTCCTCCCTAGTTAATAATAGAGAAGGTGCATGCTTCTAGAAAATAGGAACTGTCAGTACCAACTCCTACAAGCTACTTATACAGTCCTTATACTGTGGACCATGGTCCACAATTGTGGACTGTATTGTGGACAATGGGTCATGGTTGATACTGTAGTTGTGTTGAAAGGATATTATAGTTGTGTTAAAAGGATACTGCAGTTGTGGTAAAAAGAAACTGCAGTTGTGTGGAACAGAGGCCGTGTCATTCATCTGGAACTGCAGTTGTGTTGAACAGATACTGCAGTTGTGTTGAAAAGATACTGCAGCTATGTTGAATGGATACTGCAGTTGTGTTGAACGGATAAACGGCCTCTGTTCCGTGCAACTGCAGTTTCCTTTCAACACAACTACAGTATCTTTTCAACACAACTACAGTATCCGTTCAACACAATTGCAGTATCAATTATGATCATGGTCCACGATATAATTTGCCTACAAGCTATCTGAAGCTTCATGAGTGACAATTGTGTTTGTTTAGTCAAAATATGTGCACAGGTATATCTTCACATGCGGTTGTCCGATTATATATCTTAAGCATTAAAACGACGCACTTTAAGTACACAAATCATGCACCTTAATAAGCTAAGAACACAAATCACACCTAAAGTTTTTAAATGATGCACCTTCAGTTGAGAACACAAACTGCGAACCTTAAGCATACAAATAAATCACCTTAAGTACACAGTCCACGCACTTTAAGCCAAGAACACAAACCACACACCTAAATTTTTTAAATGGTGCACCTTCAACATACAAACTATGCACCTTAAACACAAACAAAGTATTTTAAGAACACAAACCACGCACCTAAAGTTTTAAAATGGTGCACCTTAAGTTTCAACACCGACGCACCTTAAGCATACAAATCATGCACCTTAAGAAGGAAAATAACGCACCTTAAGAAGAAAATCACGCACCTAAAGCTTTAGGTTGATGAACCTTAAGTTTCAACACTGATGCACCACACAGACCACAGACCTTAAAAAGGAAAACTACGCATCTTAAAAAAGAAAATCACGCACCTAAAGCAACCGCACAACCGCAGTAGAGAAGTATCAAATGCATGGGGTGTCCAGGTGAAACATGAGGGTGGATAATAGCCACAGAACTTACTAAAATCAACCGTCTAGATTGAACAATGTTTTAAAAAAATACGGTGGCATTTTTGTCATTTTGCGTATTTGCATTATCAACCGTTATTAGTTAAACATTGTTTTTTTTTTTTTTTATTAAAGTTTTAAAATCAACCGCACCTAAAGTTTTTTTTTAAAAACTAACTACTAATGTTATAATGTATTAAACTAATATTTTTATAGTCCAATAACTAATAAGTAATAACTTAATAATCAACCGTCTAGTTGCATTCAGAATCACCCCTTAAGTGAGAACGTGAGAACCAACATGAATGCACATAATCAATCTACTACACGAATGTACACAATCCATCCTAAGGTAGGTTGTGTACTTGTGTGCATTGTGTGCTTGAAATATTCGATTGTATGTATTTATGTAGTAAATTACGTACATTAATGTAGTAGTTCGCACGTTCTCACTTAAGGAGTAGTTCTTACTTGAAGGCAAACCTATATATAAATTTGTACGTTCCCCATGCATTTCATATCATGCATTTACTTTCAAAAAACAAGGATTTTTTAAAAAATAAAAAATAAAAGAAAAATGTGAGTAATAAGTTACACTACACTCGGAATTTTTTTCTAATCTTGCCCTTTAATTTTATTTTTTTCCCACGTAAGTCATTTTTATCCCTATAATACTTTCTCACCTTAAAAAACGATCTCACTTTTAATAAATTCTCAGAAATTTAGCCAATTGCAAGGTCCCACTTTCAATAAATTCCCAGAAATTTAGCCAATTGCAAGATGATGTGGCATGTTTTTCAACCAAAAAATCTAAAGCCCCCACCACTGAGTTCGAACCTATGATCACTCATTTGGAATGATAACCAAGATCGATGTCATGATACTACATGATAATTGGCAGCCTTAGTTGTTAGGAGAAAACTTGTGTGAGACCGTCTCACGGATCGTCATCCGTGAGACGAGTTGGGTTAAGATGAAATGTAACACTTATACTAGCAAATGTAATACTAAATCAGGAATAAAATATTTATTACTTATTTAAAAAAAACGTAATACTTTTGATGAAAAATGTAATACTTTTATATCTTGATGTAAAAGTATTACATTTTTCTTTATAAGTGCAACATTACTTATAAGGAAAATATAATACTTTTGATGAAAAACAATACTTTTAAATCCAAATATAAAAGTATTACCTTTGTGCTCAAAAGTATTATATTTTCTTTTATAAGCAAGTATATTTTATTTAGGGAAAATGGCATCTTTAGTCCCTGAGTTATAGGGGTAGTGTAGACTCAGTCCTTGAGTTATTGCCGTATCCGAGTTTAGTCCCTCAGTTATTCGCGAAGTGGCGAGTTTAGTCCCTGGCCATTAAATTTGACGAAAAAATTAAAAATATTCAAAATTTGAGGGGTAAAATAGGAAATTCACATTTTATTCTTCTTCTTATATCAAAACCACTTTTACAACATTATTTTTCACTTCTTAGCCTAATTATTTTCAATATTCTTCAATTTTAAAAGCACTTTAATAACTTTCAAATGACTTGTTAGGAACCTGACTCTCGTATAACACACTTAAGACTTAGTACAAATAAAGAAATGCATGATCATTGTATTTAGGTGTATGAAACACACTATTCTAACAAGTTTTTATTTTTTTACTAAGCAACAAATGTAAATAAATTAAAACTTTTGGGATAGGATAGTGTGTAAAAAAATCTCAAAAGTTTTAATTTTATTACATTTGTTGCTTAGTAAAAAATAAAAACTTGTTATGATGAGAGTGTGTTTCATACACCTAAATACAATGATCATGTGTTTCTTTGTTTGTGCTAAGTCTTAAGTGTGTTATACGAGAGCCAGATTTCTAAAAAGTCATTTGAAAGTTATTGAAATGCTTTTAAAATTGAAGAATATTGAAAATAATTAGGCTAAAAAGTGAAAAATAATGTTGTAAAAGTGGTTTTGATGTAAGAAGAAGAATAAAATGTGAATTTCCTATTTTACCCCTCAAATTTTGAATATTTTTTAATTTTTTTGTCAAATTTAATGGCCAGGGACTAAACTCGCCACTTCGCGAATAACTGAGGGACTAAACTCGGATACGGCAATAACTTAGGGACTGAGTCTACACTACCCCTATAACTCAGGGACTAAAGATGTCATTTTCCCTTTTATTTATGATAGATTTAGTATTACATTTGTTAGTATAAATATTACATTTGCATATTGACCATACCTAATTCGACCCGTCTCACGAATAAGGATATTCGTGAGACGGTCTAGCACAAGTATGACCCTAATTGTTAATGCAGCTAGATAATATAACTAAATATAATAACTTGTATATTGTGCTTACTTTCTTGTAAACTTACAAATTCTTTTCAATTTTATATTTTTTTTCATAATATTTAATTATTTTTATTATCTTTAATTTTCTCTTTATATTTTTACTACTCTTTTTCATTGAGCATTTATTCAATCACATAATTTGCGATATTTTGATAAATTATTAAAAAAAAATAAAATGAAACGAGTATTACTTACTGCATGTATGATATGATACATGTTAAATTTGTACAATTGTACACATGGCGGCTAACTCTTTCGGCCTAAGAAAATTGAATAAGAACAATGGTCCAAGAACTAAATTAAAATTCTTTTGTCAACATAAATTTCTTTTTTATACAAATAAAATTAATATATACAAATACATTATTAAAAAACTATAATTAAAATCTTTTAAATTATTTTTATTATATTTTTCATTTTATACTTTTACTATTTTTTTTCATTGAGCATTTATTCAAAAAAGAAAAAAGAAAAAAAAAAGTGAAATTAGCGCGGAGTATTATGATACATGTTAAATTTGAACGCATGGCGGCTAACTCTTTTCGTCCAAAAAAAAAATAAAAAAAAATTGAATACTCAGGCAAATTGACACGTTTCGCCTCTAACATTATATTTCAAACTTTGTTCTTTACTTATTTTATTTTATGTTTTTTTTTTTTTCACGAAGTGTCCTAAATAGGCCCTAAGTATAGGAGGCATCATGTACACATCGAGCAGACCCAATTAAAGAGTAAAGTTCTGGCCATATTAGTTTTTTCATGCGAGATGTGATTTTGAACTCCAAACATCTCTTAGGAGATGAGAGTGCACGACCACTCACGGCAATTAAGCTAGTAACGCTTTGTCCATTTATTAATGAATAATGCAACTTTTCATTTTAAAACGGGGTTTGGTAGTAAAAAAATTTCAAACTTTCAAGAAAATTTAAAAGGTGAGAAAATTATTATCACGTTTTAAATTTTAATGCAATCTTTGACTCATAAAAATTCGGGTCAATATAATGGATCTAACTCCATGATATTAAAGAAACGAAATCCCACCTAAGAGAGGTATGATTATTTTTCTAGGGGACGGAAAATCTACAAAATTTATTCAATTACGTATTTATCCTTTTTGAATTCAGGTTAAGTTAAAGTCTCTTATATATGAAGGATACCAACACTATTTGTTGAAGAAATTTGTCTCTCTTAGCACTTCTTTATATACATATTGTTTTGAATTATGAATTTCTTGTTGCATACTGGAACGTTTTGGTATATGATTTATTAAACTCTCAATTATTCATTATGTTTTTTCTTTCTAATGTTTGTATATAGGATACATTAGAGATTAAAAAAATCACTTTTCAAAAAACAAAAAGAGAGATTAAAAAATCATAAGAAAACTTAAATGAACCAAATATCTTTATTAATTTTCTAGATAATTTAATTATTATATTTTAAAGGTAATACCCTTAAAACCCCACTTGAAGCTTATATATGAAAAGTAACTTCATGTTTTTATCCTTCGAATGCTTTACCTATAAAAAAACAAAGAGTAAAGACAAGACACTAGGGGACCCCTCTACTATTTGAACCTACATCTGAAATTCTCTCTCCACGAAGTAACTTTCTCTAGGATTTTCTTCCTCTCTATTTCACCTTCTTCATAGTTATGAAACTCCATTAATACTTTCCTATCAGAGGTTAATTATCATTGCATACATACTATTACATCAGATCAAATAGTGGAATAAAGTCAATCATAATTTAAGGATTAAAATTTTAATTTGACCCTAAAAAAATAGGGCAAAAACTTGAGTGAGACCGTCTCACCATGAGACGAGTCGGGTCGGGTCGGGTCGGGAATGCAATACTAATCAGGAATAAAATTTTTGTTAATTATAAGGGTAAATGTAATACTTTTAAGGAAAAATACAATACTTTTACATTTCGATTTAAAAGTATTACATTTTTCCACAAAAGCATTATATTTGCCCTTATAAGTAAGAGGAGACACTTGTCAACATTATTTATTATGAAAAATGTATTACTTTTTCTCTTATAAGTAAAAAAAATTGTATTCTTGATTACTGTTATATTTGAGCATATAAGTATGACATTTGCACATATAAGTGTTACATTTGCATGATGCTTCGACTCGACCCGACCCGTCTCACAAATAAAGATCCGTGAGACGGTCTCACACAAGTGTGTCCCAAAAGATAATTATATAGAAATCAATATCTAAAATTAAGAAATTTTTAGCTAGTGTAGTAAATTTTGTGAATTGTATCATATAGCATTATAATGATATAGAGAATAAACCAACTATTTGTCTATTACAATGCCATGTAAGCAACTAAGCATACAGATGTTGTATTGAAATAATAAAAAGTGGCGGCTCATGTTCAATTACTCATAAAAAAATGAAAAAAAAATGCATTTTTAATTAGTTTATCAATTTTTTCCTATTCAATTGTAGTATATAGTTCCTATTTCTGATTAAACAAACCTAATAAAATCGAATTTTATATTTCACAAATGAAATATCGAGACTAAAAAAGATTATGATTAAAAACATTTAAAAATAAAAAAAAAATACCCATTGCATGTAGTAAATAAAATTTTAATAGAGTTTATTGTAACAATAAAAGATAAGGATTAAAATAAGTAGTAAAAAATAATTGAGAAACTAAAAATAATTTTTTTTCCTTAAAAAAAAATTATAGTAATATACTTCTACCACTTTTTTTTTTTTTTTAAATACATGAGAGAAACTAGACAAAATTGCAAATCTCATCCGCAAGCCACACAACACACTCAAGTACTCAACTATCAAGATACACTAGAAGGAGAGTCTGCAACAAACAAACCATGCACACTAGCTAGTAGACTACGCTCAATGTGCATTGTCATCCAATTTGGGCAAAATTTTGCTTCCCTATAAATATAAACCAATCAACAACTCCAAATATTCCTCTTTAAAATCTCATGAATGAGAAACACAATACGAAACAAGGGTCCTAACATTTTCCCATTTAACATGTGTTTAGAAATCAGAAGAATGTTTTTTTTTTAAAAAAAAAAAATGAGTCATTTTCTTGAAAGCATTTTCATTTCTGATGTTTGGTTATATTCTAGAAAACTATTTTGGTGTGTTTGGTTCATTTTCTGGAAATGAGCAGAATTGTATAATTAAACATTTTAATTGTTTTGTTTAGCCTATAATAATAATAATAATAATAATAATAATAATAATAATAATAATAATAATAATATAAATGGTGGTAGTGGTGGTGGTGAAAGTGGTGGTAGTGGTAGTGGTGGTTGTGGGTGGTGGTGGTGGTGGTGATGGTGGAGGAGATGTTGGTGTGGTGGTAGTGGTAGTGGTGGTGTTAGTGGTGGTGTAGGTGTGGTGGTGGTTGCGGTGACGGCGTTGGTGGTAGCGGTGGTTGTTGTGTTGGTAGAGTGGTAGTAGTGGTGGTGGTAGTGGTAGCAGTGGTGATGGTGGTGGCGGTGGCGGCGGCAGTGGCAGTGGCAGTGTGTTAGTGATGGTGGTGGATGTGGTGGTGGTAGTAGTTAGTAGTAGTTGTAGTGGTAGTGGTGGTGATGATGGTGGCGGCGGACTGGTGGTGGTGTGGTGGTGGTGTGTAAGGAGGGTTAATCATTTTACAAGAAAATCAGGGTTTTTTTTTTTTTGACTAAACAACTCATTTTCCTTTGACTCACATTTTCCACCCTTAGTTATTTCTTTTAGGAGTAGTCACTTTTGAGTCACTCTTAAAGAATCACATATTAATAATTTTTACATTATACGAGTTTCAAACCATGATAAATAGTCCAATGCACGAATACTTTGTAATTCCAATTTCTACCCATTCGATCAAGCGTTGCCGACGACGCATTCTCAGTCGAGCTTATTGCACAGGTAACTCGATTTCTGTGTAATTTAATGTGATGTCACATACGCACGTGTGGTTGCTAGGAATTGGGAGATTAATTAGTGCATATTGATGCACGTGCTTAGAGTGGTAAAGTTTGAATGAGAATGCAGTCAACATATATGGGTGATCGACACAGATCAGAGTTGTCATGAATGCTCATCATATCTCTGATCATTCACATGAACATGCTCCCAACCCTTAATACAATAATACCTAACCCTAATATCACTGCATCTATCTCTTTGGTCAAATGGAAAGAGATGTTTCTGAAACCAAATTCCTCCTTAAATGATTCACCGTTGTTTACTGTACGTACAAGGTAATTTAATTTATTGTCTATCTGTAATTAATTACTTTACTATGGTAAAAATAATCTCTTTGTAATTGGTTATACATTTTTTGACAGACTCAAGTTCATTGGTAAAATTTTCAGTTAATTCATCAATATCTATGTTATTAATTATAATGTGAAACGCCAAACACCCTGTGCTCAAATGGCATGTAGTGGCCTCCTTCAAATGAAAGGTCATGAGTTCGAGCCTCAGTGGAGGAGGAGATATCGAAATTGACTCTTTGTGCTTCAACAGGTTGAGAAAAGACTTAGGTGTGGTTATGCGGTTAGATTTGAGCCGTTGATCAAATCTAGATCACTCAAATCAATGAAAATTTAAAAAAAAAAAAAAATGAGCCTTTTGAAAAGAAGAAGCAAAAATGGGGCACCTTAAATAATAGAAACACGCACCTTAAGGAAGGTGCTAGAACAACGCATCTTAAGTGTTAAAATGGTGCACCTTAAGTCTTAACATCAGTTTATAATAATGACGCACCTTAAGTGATACAAAGACGCACCTTAATAAGGAAACCCACATACCTTAAGAAGAAAAATCACGCACATAAAGTTTTAGACCGACACACCTTAAGTTTCAACCAACAACGCACCTTAAGTTCTCAACTGCACGCACCTTAAGCACAAATAAATCACGCACCTTATGCACAAAACATAGCGCACCGTTATCAACTAAAGAACTGACACACCTTAAGCACAGAAATCACGCACCTTAAAAAGAAAAATCACGCACCTTAAGCACAAAACATACGCACCTTAAGCACAAGCATACATACCGTAAGCACAGAACTTACGCACCTTAAGCACATAAATCACGCACCTAAAGAAGAAACACGACGCACCTTAAGCACAAACACTACGCACCTTAAGCACAAACCCTACGCACCTTAAGTTTGACCCATATGAAAAATTGACCAAAT
Source organism: Ipomoea trifida (assembly GCA_003576665.1). Taxonomy (NCBI): domain Eukaryota; kingdom Viridiplantae; phylum Streptophyta; class Magnoliopsida; order Solanales; family Convolvulaceae; genus Ipomoea; species Ipomoea trifida. The sequence continues at coordinate 9,365,164 of CP025649.1, read as the reverse complement.
TGCCACCGTGTTGTTTTTAAATGTTGTTAATCCTGGATGTTATTTTGGCAAGATCAATAACTCTGCCCTCACCGCACAACCGCACCTGAGCACCCCAACAACACGAAAACCAATATATATATATATATATATATATATATATATATATATATATATATATATTTATTTGTTTATTTATTTATTTATTTATTTATTTATTTATTTATTTATTTATCCACATGTTTTACTTGAGCCTCTTTGAGCTTTTGATATGTCCATATCAATAGCTTTAAAAAAAAGCAAAAGGAAAATTATGCTTATAATCTATTGTCTTTTGAATTCTATTCAAATTCTAGAAGGCTCAACAATGTGCACTGGAAGACAAAAAATGTTTATTAATCTTCGCAGGATTATGGATTATTAAACCCGTTTCCTTCCCTCTTTCACGGGACTTAACAACGGGTCCGTTAAGTCTGTTAAACTAGCATATTAATAATCTGCACTGGAAGACACAATAATATACACTACAAGTCACAATAATGTGCACTCAAAGGCAAAAATAATGTACCCAAAGACAAAAATACGCACTTAGCAACGGGTCTGTTGAACTTGTTGAACTAGCCTACTAAAAATGTGCTAAGGCATAACAATGTGCACTACAAGACATGACAATGTGCACTCAAAGGCAAAAACTAATGCACCCAAAAACAAAAATTATGCACTTACATACAAAAATTACCAAATTGCATTGCATTTTTTTTTTTTTTAAATTTCCCTTCATTATCGACAATTGATTTGGATTTAATCAATGACTAAGATTTAACCCTATTTGTTACTTGGGGACTCCTTCGCATATGATCTGTTATATATATATATATATATATATATATATATATATATATATATATATATATATATAAGGTGTGAACTGCCTTCTTGTGCGAACATGTGAAATGAAGGAATGCAACACAATTACTCCACAAATGCACTAGAAGGTCTCTGTGCACTCCCAGGCATGCTAGAGTATTGTGGTGCATTGGTGAAGTAACCTTGACATGCTAGAGTAATGCGGTGCATTCGTTGACTAGGACAGTTGCGGTGCATCAGCACATGAATAGTGCGGTGTATACATGAAATAATTGTGGTGCATTCCTTTAGTAATTAAAACAAATTATGCTAGACTTTTTTTCATTTTTTTTTTGGTTTTGTTTTTTATTATGATGTGCGATGAGATCGAATATTTTAAAATAGTGAACTTGAGATACTAAATAATTCGTGGTGTCACTAGAGGCTCGAAGGAAATGCATGACAGCTTGGAGTGAGTTGAGGTACTGGCCCTAGGTCTACACCAATTTCTGCTTGTGTTTGCATGGAAGAAGAGTATATATGTGTGTAGAGATGTTTACAAGCTAAGGCAGGCTTTATTAAAATGCACATTTAGATAACAATTGTGATTTTTTTTTGTAATAAATTAAAGTATATAATGTAATTAGTTATAGTGTTTGTAGAAGTTTAATCGTATAAGAACAATGTTATATTTTCCTTCTAATAATTTTTTCTTAGGATTATTTTTTCAATTTGTTGATATAAAGTGGGGGAGACCAATTCACGAATAGTCAATGAATAAAAGGATCTAGTTGTATCATGTCAAAATTTGGACATTATAAGAAAAAGTGATCGATATCTATACCTATATGAAGTTCGATTCGATTTCAAATTAATAAAAATATTAAATTAAAATACTCGACCTAATTTCAACTTGACATTCAGACCAAATCAAACTCCATATATGATATATCTTGTCCCAATTAATTGTATGAATTATTGTTTTTTGGTGTTTTGCACCATAGGATGGACCCCTGGGTTTCCATTTTTTCAAAGCATGCATAAATACTACAGTGTGGAAAATATATTATTGGATTGTATCAACGTTCATATATAGCTACCACTGCACATAGTTATTGGCCTTCATTGCAATTGAATGCACCAAAACTATACAATCAACACACAGGCCGTTCCATAAAAAGTAGGGATCATGTCTAATAATTTAATTTGAACTTTTTTATATAATTATTATATAAGTACGAATATAAAAATAAAAATATTTTTACTACATTATAAAATAATTATCAAATATAGCAAGAATGCTTTTAAATTAATGAATTGTACTACATGAACTCTCTCTCTCTCTCTCGTTTTACTCCATATCTCTGATGTGTAGATTGATCATCAGTTGGGTTCACTTTTCTCTCCCTGTTTTCCTTTAATTTCCCCTCACCCCATCAATGCAGACCCGTGACTATAGTAATTTTTTCTTAAATATACGGTTAAAATTCCCTTGATAGTAACGTGTCACACGAACGTGGGTAAAACTTTATGTGAAATATTTTGTCCATCAAACATTAAAACATCTCCCATTAACTCATGTGAAATTTGCAAATGTACTAGCTACAAAAGAAGTAATTACCAGAAGAAGAAGAAAGCTAGCAAGAATTTACCATTTACCCAAATCTTGACAAATGCCTTAAACAACAAAGCCTATCTGTGGTCACAACCATTATAAATATGATATGATGTAGCCTGTGACCCTCTGCCATATATATATATATATATATATATATATATATATATATATATATATATATATATATATATATATATATATATATATATATATATCTCCTTTACATATCTATAAATACTAGTATAGCTAGACACAGCTGCATTATATATAATTTTCTGTGATTTAATTTGGCGATGAGATCAGAAGGTGAGAGTGATGGGTGCGAGGGGAGGAAGAAGCGGCAGGAAAGTTGCCGGCGCCGGCGGTCTTTCGCCGAGAAGTGCAGCCATGTGGCGAAGAAACAGCGGGCCAAGTTTTACATTCTCCGGCGATGCATAGCCATGCTTGTGTGCTGGCATGAGAGGAATGATCATTGATATATGTTTCCTAATTAACTATTTTATGTAGTTATAATTTACAAGCATGTTGCTATATATAATGGAATATATTTTCCCATTTTATTTTGAAACATTATATTCTTTTTTTGCTTCTTCTTTCATTAAATTAATATATTCCTTCCCTTCTCGTTGAGTTAGTTCTAACTTCATGTTTTTAATTTGAAGTTATAAATTTAGAAAAAAAAAAAATACATACATTCATCTTTACACTTAATATAAATTAACTCAATATGTGTCATATAAATCTATACTAGCTCCTCATTTAAAAATTTTCATGATTTTAAGTTTAAATTATATCCTTCATTTTTTAATTATGCAGTTTCTATATATTTTAATGACCCATACATCTTTATTATATTGTAAATCACCCTTAGTAAAATAATGTATTCTTATAAACCTTTTTTCCTAAAATTTTGTGTCAGTCCTTGGGGTGACAATTTCTATGACAGTCTTTTTATTTTTTATTTTTTTTATTTCTTCTCGTAAAACTATCTCATAATGTTCATATTATGATGTAATGCTGTGATTATGTGGCGTTGAGTTGGATTTAGTTGTAATTTATTTTTTACTTTATTTTATGTGGCAAGCCAGGCAAATTATATAGTGTTTGGTTAGAGAGAATTGCAATTCCATCATTTTGTTGAATTGCAATTCATGAATACTCATAAATTGAAATTTAATGGTTGTGGGGAAGGAAAAGAAAGAGGATGAAATAATAAAACTACCCTTGATTATTATTATTATTATTACGCAATGACATTTTAGTTTTTATATCACTTCTTTTCTTCTCAATCATTTTCAATAATTCTATTCATCCCTACCAAATAATTTGAATTCCAACTTTATTCTTACCTTATTCATTTTCTACCGAATTACAATTTCTTTCCTTCCTAGCTCCCAATCAAACGCCCAAACTCCTTTTCTTATATATAATAATTGATTTCGATTTCAATTTCAATTTTAAAGAATTAGTTATAGTTTTTTATAGCCATATGAAGTATATATGTACCCTTAATTTTATGACACTGCATTATTTTTTTTTTTAATTTTGGACATGGAGTTTGAAGAATTTTCTAGATGCATAATTAGTTATTCCGAGTGCACATTACAAAATACACAATCGTAGCTACAAAAATACTACCACGTTTTTTCTTAATTTTCAACAATTGATAATTTTAGATGAATGGATGAGATTTGGTTGATTTGTTCGCAGTTCTCACATGAGAGATGATTCTCATGGGATCGAGTATATATATAGGAAAGGGTTCTGGTGCGTAGTATAGTTTCCCTGCGGTTGTGCAATTACGCATCTTAAGTATTAAAATGACGCACCTTAAGTATACAAACTACGCACCTTAAGCACACAAATACAACACCTTTAAGAATACAAATCATGGACCTAAAGTTTTTAAATGGTGCAACTTCAGTACACAAACCATGCACCTTAAGCACACAAACAAAGCACCTTAAGAACACAAACCGCGCACCTAAAGTTTTAAAATGGCATACCTTAAGTTTCAACACTGACACACCTTAAGCATACAAATCACGCACCTAAGCAACCGCACAGACCCGTGCGATTTCGCGGTTACGCATCTTAAGTACACAAATCACGCATCTTAAAAACACAAATCACGCAGCTTAAGCTTTAGGTTGACTCACATTAATTAAGTTTCAACACTCACGCACCTTAAGAAGGAAAATTGCGCACTTTAAGAAGAAAATTACGCATCTAAAGCAACCGCACAACTGCATGGGAGACACCACTGCATAGGACTGAATTTTATATATATATATATATATATATATATATATATATATATATATATATATATATATATATATATATTATTGTGCTAGTCAAAGCCAAAATTGTTATTTTATGATACATGCATGATCTTTATCTGTATGAATGCTGCAGTGCGTACTTACTTGTTTGGCTCGAAAAAAGGATTAACATATCTCGTTTCCCACTGATATCTTGGACCAAATAAATTTGTTGATATAGAAAACTTGCCATGCTCTATTGTCTTCAATTCCCTTTTAACTTTGTTCATACTCTGCCTTTGCTCTGATCTCTCCACTTTAAACTTTGTGAGTATCAAAAACTCAAAAGCATTCATTCAATAGACTTCAACAATAATATTGTAATTGAATACTCAAAATTATACTGTTTCCTTTAATACGGTTCATACCACATGCACACTGCACACCTTAGTGAATTAAATTAACATTTTTGTACCGTGATTTTCTTATACTAGCATAACAGTGAATGTTAAGATGGTTGAATATAATATTGGATTTGAGAAATGTGAAAGTAGAGGTGGAGAGGCGACAGCAAGAATCCTAAGCTTGGAAGAGCGTGCAGTGCGTGCGGTACGATATATGATAGTACTTTGTTGTCGTCTATGGAATGCACAGAATGAGGCTATTGCCACTCGTGCGTGGTTTGACGACTAATTTGGAGTGAGTGTCCTTCCCAAGTTTTGGGTCCATGCCCAATATAATGTTGACTTTATCTCTCCATATATATATGATATATCTATCTATTTTCCCTATATCTGCAGGTCTGATCTGATCTGCCATTCTGGAGAACTCGATCACACGCTGCTCATCAATTCTGCACACTGCCAGTGCCCAGTTTTAATGGTCCACACTCCCACTCCAACTATACACCACGCATTAATATGGGCGATTCAGTGTTGTTAACAACCAAACTTGTAATTGTACAAAAATTATCACCAAATATTACAGATAGCGGTTTTATATAAGGATTTTAAAGGTAATAACAATGTCGTCACACAAATCATCCTGCCGAAGAGTGCAAATTTTACTGTGGACCATGCATCAAAACAACGTTGTTTTGATTAATGAAAATAAACAGCTAAAACAGCCCCGTTCAATGCCATTCACTTTCAGTTCATATACTATACACTGCAGTTACATTTCAACACAATTGCACTTTCTTTTCGATATAATTGCAGTTTCATTCGATATTATACACTCAAATATGTGAATCTGTTATTCAGTTTCCTTTCAACACAACTACAGTTTCTTTTATAATACAATGCAGTTTCCTTTTAACACAACTACAATATCATTTCGATATGACAACAGTTTCATTGGACAGTATACACCTAAAAATGTGAAACTGCTATTCAGTATCAGTTTTGTATACACTGCAGTTACATTTCAACACAACTACAGTTACATTTCGATATAACTACAGTTTCATTTGATAATACAAAAACACAAATATGGAACTGTTATTAAGTATCGATTCATATACACTGCAATTATATTTCAACACAACTACAATTACATTTCGATATAACTACAGTTTCATTCGATAATATAAAAACAAATGTGAGGCAATATCTTTTAAGATAAACTGTAGTATCACCTCTGTTATGACTTACGGCCGCCGTTTCTCCCACTTACTGAAACGACGTCGTTTTGTGACCATGATCCACAATGCATTATGGACCATATGGTCCACCGTATAACGACCGACCGAAGAGTGCCAAAAATGGATGGCCGGGACAACCAAATCAAGAAAATCAAGGTTTGAAGAAGAAAACATACTTGATAGTCGATTTTGAGGTTTCTAAGGGGTCTAAGGATTATAAGGGTTTTAATGGATTTAAGGGGCCGTTTGGTTCGGGTCATCTGAGATTACCTAGGTAATCTGAGTCTGGTAATGTTATATTACCTTGTTTGTTTCAAGTTATGAGATTACCAGGTAATGTTACATTACCTCAAAGCTGATGTGGCGGTAATGTGATTACCCCCGTTTTTTTTAGGTAATCTAAAATTACCTTGGATTATTCCGACTTTGCCCTTGTTAACTAATCCTTATATATAATAATAATAATAATAATAATAATAATAATAATAACACAATAACATATATAAAATAAATATATGTTTATATAATTAAATATACATGTGTGTATATTTATATATTTATTTTTTTAATATTAAGCATCAATACATTCATACATATAAATAAATAAAAATACACACAAATATATATATATATATATATATATATATATATATAAGGACATTATAGTAAATTGTCCCATATACCCTAAAATATAACCCTTAACCAAACACAGTAATATTATATTTCTCAATCCAAACCAAACACATCAGGTAATCTTACATTCCCAAAATCTCACATTACCTTCCTGGAGGTAATCCTATTACCTGGGGTAATCCAAGTTTCCGTGAACCAAACGCCCCCTAAGGGTTATAAGGGTTTCAAGGGTATAAGGAAACTTTATACGATAAAGCAATTAGACCCCTAAACTTTTAAAATGTGCAATTAGACTATCAAACTCATCATTAAAATTAATCAAATAGACCTAATTTATGGGTAACCAACAGGTTACCTGTAAATCGACACTGTTGACTACCATAATTGCCGTTGACTGCCTTCCAAATGCACAACCGGTTGACCGAATTGGTTGATTTCTATGAAGAGGTGACCAAAACTAGTCACCATCACTGTTGCAAAAATTCCCGCCTAGGCGCTAGTCCGACTTGGCCGAATTTAGCCGAGTTAAGTCGTCCAAAACGGCAGAGTTAGCCGAGTTAACTTGAGCGAGTCGGCCTTGAATTGTTAATTTTATTATTATATTTATATATATTTAAATTTATTTATTTATATAAGTAAGAGAAGTAAGATATATATATATATATATATATATATATATATATATATATATATATATATATATATATATATCCTAATCATATGAGAACTATGCCCCAAAATGAGAACGTGAGGACAAATCCAAATCATTGATCTGTAAGATCTGATGGATGAGAAATCAAGTAAAAATGAGCAGGGTCATTTTCATAAATATTATAAAATTTTGTTTATTTCAACCGTTAGATCTACTAGATCAATGGTTTGGATTTGTCCTTACATTCTCACCTGGGACATGGTTCTCACCTGATTAAGGACTATATATATATATATATACATACATACATATATATATAATATACGACATACACCCACACACATATGTGAATTAATTTTTTGTTTTTATAGGTCGCCGCCTAGGTATCGCCTAGGCGCCGCCTAGATCACTTAGGCGCTAGGCGCTAGTCTACCGCCCGACTAGCGCCTAGCGCCTACTGGAACCATGGTCACCATCTCCTGAAAAGGAGACCAGAAATGGTCGCCATCTTCGGAAAAGGCAACTAAAACTCGTTTCCTTCTCCAAGCCAAAGAGGTGTCCAAAAATGGTAGCCATCTCAAGAAAAGGTGACCAGAACTGGTTTTCTTCTCTAGGAGAAAGCGACAAAAAATGTCGCCTTCTCTAGAGAACGCAACTAAAAGTGTTCAAAAATTGTTGTTTCTTAAAGGTAGATTTACGACCATTGGAGGGTCATAAGAGTTAACTGGATTTTCTCAAACATAAGTAAATCAACTTGTAATAAAATGTATATTTTAATTAAAAATATAGATTTGGAGTAGAAAATTAAAATTTGTGCCACAATAAATAATGAGTGATTTAAGCAAAGAGAAGACGATGTATTATTAGAATAATTATAGTATCACATTCATATTCTTTTAGGATGGATCAAGATTCAAAAAATAATAGATGTCATCACTATATTGTTTATATAGCTTAAAGAAACAAATCAACTTAAGTAAATATCATTATTTTTAATTATTATCACAAAGAAGAAATATATAGTTTCAAAAAGTATATATATATATATATATATATATATATATATATATATATATATATAATATATATATATATATATATATATATATAAAGACACGAGTTTTATTTTGTGTACACTAATTTATAAGTTGTTGTTGTTAGAAAGTTAGAAAATATTTTACAATGAGTAAGTTAAGAATAATAAAGGTTAATGAAATATTCTGTTACTAAAGTTTATACAAAAATAGAAAAGTAAAAAGGAAAATATAATACTTTTGAAAATGTCTAATCATTGTACAAATACATCAAAATTTACAAGTTATCAATGCACATTATTATATGTTATGTATATGTATATAAAAATTGTGTATTTTATATTATGTTATGTATATAAAAAATGAAAGTGAAAAATTATTAAAAATATATATATATAATTATCAATAAACAACAAATAATTTTATAAGTATCAAATTAAAGTATATACGTAAGTTTAAAAATGAAAGAACAAAATTAATTGCGTAAGTGTTACAATTTTTTTTTTTAATCTAAGCATAGAGTTTTACATCAAAACTAATCTTGTTCGTCATCAAATTAAACTAAAAAATACTTGTATCATCTCATCTAGACCTCATGAATATAAGCATTTGAAAGCTTATAAGTTAATTGAGAGACACCTCTTCCACCGATCATAGGGTAAGAGAGTGAGTGGGCTTGTTTAAATTTAAAAAATACAAAAGTTATATGGATAGTTTTGCTCTTTTAGTTTCCTTATGAATTTGTTTCTTATTATTGTGCCGGTTAGTAATTAAAAAGGAAAAAATGATTATAAGTACGTTTACATTATATTCATAAACCGAAACTTTTACATGTTTTACTTTTATTGAACAAAAAGAATGAAACAATTAAATCCACATAATTAATAAACAAGTTATTAATGCAACGATAAAGTTTAAGAATCTATTCTATATATGCATTGGTTTAAAAAGTTTCAAGTCAAGCCTTTTTAAACAAATAATAATAATAATAATAATAATAATAATAATAATAATAATAATAATAATAATAATAATAATAATAATGGACGTAAAAACTGTAATTATTTTTTTATGACCTGCTCGTATTGAACATGAAGTAAATAATAGAATTAAAGAGTAAAATATATACTCCGATCCTCCGTATAGTATAATATTACTCGTTGAAAAGTAGAGGAGCACAGGTGTAAATTCCAAAAATACACAGGTGAAACTCTGACTAGTTCAGAGTTTGTTGGATTTGTGAGCATTTTGATAAACTTTTGACGTGTAAACGCTCATGTAGGGACACCAACAGAGAAAGAGTAAATATTTTAAAAGAAATTAAAATCAAAAGTGGTGTAAGAGCATTCATAATAGTGGAGTTATTTTATGATTTTTGAAAATTTTTGTAAGTGAAATTAGGAAAGAAAAGTGGGAAGGAAGGAAAAAAGAAAAACAAATCTTATGAAAAAAAGAAAAAGAAGAAAGAGCTGTCAGACTCGCATCAGGCGTGACTGACGCGCCTAGCGAGCGCGTGCAGTGCACGTGCCCGCTGGGCGCACTTGGTGCGCCAATGTCGCTGCTCCTTGTCGGAATCCGTGACTCGCATTTACTGTGCCAAAAACCATCCTTTGCAGAAGATCCATTTCTTTCTCTCACTTTGGTTCTATCTCTTCCATGTAAGCAGCTCCTGTTCCAAAAATCCTCAAAGATCTTCTGATAAGGATGCTCAGCTCTAAGGGTATCCTCATCAGTTGAGATTTTTTTTCTTCATTTTTTTTATGGGGACCAACATCTATCTCATCATTCACTATCTCACTCAATCACAAAAGTCATTCTTTCCATTATATATTTATATGTTTTTTTTTTCAATTTTTTTTAGATCCATCATTTTACTATCTTATATTTTAATTAATTAATTATTTATTTGAATTATAAATTTATAATTGTAATAAAAATTAATTAAAATAAATATATCTATATTAAATTAAAATGATAATTACAAATATTTAAATTAATTTCAGTTGCAACTCTATTTACTTTAATCATTTTAAATTTTAATTGTAATTAAATCATTCAAAATTTATTTCAAAGAAATATATTACATATTTGAAACTTGTGAAAAAATTAAAACAAAAATAACAAAAAAGTAAAAAACAAACAAATTATTTTTTAAAAAAAAAATCTGTGTTGCAAAAACAACATAAAAGAATTAAATAAAGAAACACAAACAAACAAATAAACAAAGATCAAGTGACCGCTCTCAATCGCCCAAGCATATTACACGTGTCCGCTTGAGTGGCCAGTGAGACGCACTTGCGAGTCTCACTGAGCCTTAAAAAAAAAAACTTGTAAAAACTTTATTTTTTCAAAGAGTAAAAACCAAGAAAAAATCACTCCATTAGTAAGTTCACTTTAATTTTCTTATGTGGCAATGAATGATGAGTTATTTTCATCCTGTGGTTCTCAAAGAAAATGTCAACATCTAAATTTTGTGAGAGGAAGCTAAGTAAAAGTTGGGAGTAGAAGTAGTAAGACACACACACACACACACACACACACACATATAGGATCAAATGAGAACAAGTCCTTAAGAGAGAAATAACGTAACAATCAACATCATCCGCCAAGGGCCTTGTAGTCAAGTGGCATCAAACCCTTCCCTTTATACGGGAGGTGGTGGGTTCAAGCCGAAGTGGGCGGAGGCGTTGCTGTCTCTTTGTGCTTCAGTAGGTTGAGAAAGTAGTTTATGAACAAATACACAAATACTACATTGTAATAGAGCCAGTAGCATTTAAAAAAAAAAAAAAAAAAACAATCAACATCATCCTTATATCTGGAAAAATTGGATGGATTAGATCAAATTTAAAAGATACAGTGACATTTTCGTAATTATAACCAAATTTACTATGCAAACTTTTTTTTTTTTTTTTTGAAAACTTGAACACTAAAATATGCAATATTCAGACTCTTCCAGGTTTATACATTTAGGATTAACATTTTACATATTTAGCATTAAAAGATTTCACTTGTAAAAATGCATTGCACTTGGGATTTTGATTTTAAAGTTTATGACTGAGTTTTATATTCCATTTGGTTTAGGGGTTCAACTTTTAATGCTTAAGGTCTAGCATCTACGATTTATATTTAAAATTTAGTATTTTTAATGATGATTTTATAAAATTTACTAGGTTTGCATATTTAGTTGTTAAAGATTCCATAATTAAGTGTTCAAGTTTGCATAGTAAAGTTGATGATCATTACAAAAATGCTACCACATTTTTTAAAAAATCTTATTAGATTCGTTGAATTTTTATAGATGCATGTAAGGCTTAGATTGATTCTTATTTCATTCCTATGGTACTATTCTCATAGGATCCTCTATCTGTGTGTGTGTGTGTTTGTGTGTATGTGTGTGTGCGCCTATATATATATACATATACATACATACATATATACATACATACATATACATATACATATATGTATGTATGTATGTATGTATATATATATATATATATATATATATATATATATATATATATATATATATATATATATATATATATATATATATATATATATATATATATATATGTGTGTGTGTGTGTGTGTGTGTGTGTGTGTGTGTGTGTGTGTGTGTGTGTGTGTGTGTATATACACATACATATACACATACATACATATACACATACATATATATATGTGTGTGTGTGTGTGTGTGTGTGTGTGTGTGTGTGTGTATGTGTATATATACACATACATATACACATACATACATATACACATACATATATATCTATATATATATATATATATATATATATATATATATATATATATATATATATATATATATATATATATATATATATATATATATATATATAGAGAGGATCAAATGATAACAAGTCCTTATGTCAGAAAATAGAACCAATCTCAGCCTTACATCTAGAAAAAAATTGAACCAACAATTAGATCAAATGTTTAATAAAACATAGTGGTAAAAAGTTTTGTAATTATCACAAACTTTACTATGTAAACTTGAACTTAAAATCTGAAAGTCTAAGACTCTTTCAGGTTTGCACATTTAGTATTAACATTTTGCACATTTAAGATTGAGATTTGTTCTTATTTATATCCTATGGTACTGTTCTCATAGGATTCTTAGCCTATATATATATTCCTGAGAACCAATATGATGCATTAAAAATATATATCTATGGATGAGATTCATTGGAGAATTTAACATTCGCTTGTGCACATGGAGCATGTGATGTGTGCATATTTAGTCATGCATGTATACATATTAAGCATGTGTTTTATGCAAACATAGGATATGCACACAACACATGATGTGTTTGTGTGTGTGTGCGCGCGCGCTGTGTGTGTAGCGTGTGTCAGTGTGTGTATTAATAACATTCATCTGTCTATATCTAACCATTTTAGAATAAGAAAAAAACGTTTTATTTTTGTAATTTTTCTATCTTTCAAAGTGAACTATCCAATACTAAACATTGCAGTATAAAATACTACATCTCGTGCATTTTGGCTAGTTTGAAAGTACAGTTTACATCGGATAATTTAATTTATGTTTCAATTTTTACTATTTAAGGTTTAGTATGTATTTAATATTTAGGTTTAGAATTAAGTTTGTTTTTAATTGAGGATTTAAGTTTATCTTGACATGCACCCCAAACTATATATGTGTGTGTGTACATACATATATACATAAATATATGCATGTATTTATGTATGTATGTACACACACACACACACACACACACACATATATATATATAGAATATTAATCAAATGTGGCCGTGCTCTTAGGTGTGGCCGTGCGGTCACACACCACTCAATGTTACGAAATACACCACTCAATGTTAAGAAACACACCACAATGAAAATATACAAAAACACCATAAAACACACCACACACCCAAAATAATGCACCATAACTCCCATGTCCCTAATGGTGCATTTGCTAATACTGTGTGGTGTATATTTGCATACCTAGTGGTGTGTTTTTGGGTGATGCGTCCCTAACGATGCATATTTGTGTGGTGCATTTTCTAACACTGAGTGGTGTATATCTGTATACATAGTGGTGAGGCCGCACTGTTCACACCTAAGAGCACGGCCACACTTGAACATGACCCTATATATATATATATATATATATATATATACATATACATGTATGTATATACATATACATGTATGTATATACATATATATACATGTGTATACGTATATATATACATGTATATATATACGTATATATACAAAATAACCGACGTCGTAAGTGATTTATTTATTTAAATAATATGCGACGTCGTTTATTTTAATTTTTTTTAATAAGTGAATATATTTTATGAATCCACCTAAAATATGTGCAGTAATATTGACAATTCACACAGCAAGTTTCAGAACCTGTGCAACAAATTAACATTTATAATCTCACAATTGATCAAACTAATACATTTCTCAATTAATCAAACTAATAAACATCACAACTAATCAAACTAATGAACTCTACAATAACTAATAAGACACTGAATATTCAACATAAATCTCACAATTCAATAACTAATAAATAACAAGTATTTGTTTTCAAAAATAAAAAAATAAATAACAAGTATTTAACATAAATCTCACGATTCATCAAATTAAAGAAGTAATCTATCAACTCATTCATCAATTAAATATTGGCACCATTTGTCTCTAACTTCAATTCATCAATATCTTTTTGATTGTAGGGCAATCTTCCTTGTCTCTCCAAAAGCTACAAAGTTTAAAAGAGATAAAAAAAATTAATAAGTTAGTATTTTAAAAAATTAATAAGTTAACATAAATAAACAAAGACCACGGTGTGACTAATCACTGGATGCAGAATATAAAGCCAAAGCATAAATAAACATAGACCACGGTGTGACTAATCACTGGATGCAGAATAAAAAGTCAAAGAATAAATAAACATAGACTACGGTGTGGCTAATCACCAAATGCATAATATAAAGCCAAAGCATAATTAAAAATAGGAAAAAATCTTACATCACCACAGGGTTGTCCACGTCAGTAAATAAATCGTGAATCTAACTAATTACCTACAAGTTTTATTTGTAAATTAATATAATAAATTGATATTATTTTATAACAATACTATTATAAACAATCTCAAAATAATTTACAATTTAATAAAATACTAAAATACCATAAATTGAACAATAATATTTAAACTACTATAATGCTTAAATATATCAATAATTCCTTAAACTTAAACAACATTAACAATAATTCCTAAATTTGAAAGTACATTAACATTAATTCTTAAAACTTGAAATAAATTAACAATAATTCCTAAAATATATTATAAATAATTCCTAAAATACAAAATAATTTCTTAAAATTCAAAATTATTAATTTATAAGACCTAAAATACATAATAATTTCTTAAAATTTGAAATTATTAATTTATAAGGTCTAAAATACATAATAATTCCTAAAATTTGAAATATATTATAAATAATTCCTAAAATACATAAAAATTTCTTAAAATTTGAAATTATTAATTTACAAGACCTAAAATACATAATAATTCCTAAAATTCGAAATATATTATAAATAATTCCTAAAATACACAATTATTTCTTAAAATTCAAAATTATTAATTTATAAGACCTAAGATACATAATAAACCCTAAAATACATAATAATTTCTTAAAATTCGTAATATATTAACAAATAATTAAAAATTTGAAATATATTTAAAAAAAAAAATTTACCGGCGCGGGAGGCGGCAATGGGAAGCGGTGGAACCTCGAAATAGCAGGGGAGGCGGCGTGATGGCAGTGTCGCGGTGCGATGACGCAGTGGCGGTGCGCTGACGCGGTCGCGGTGGCAATGGAGGGCGGTGGTTGTAGCTGCACCGTGCGGTGGCGGTGCGGCGACTTGGCTTTTGCGTGAGAAGAAGAAGGTTTATTACAGACCTACTATGCCTACGATTTATTAATTTTCGCTGGGGCGTACTGTTTTTTAAAACCCTACGGCGTCGGTTGTTGATAAAACCAACGCCGTAGGGTTTTTATTTTATTTTATTTCAAAAAAAAATAGGAAAAGGCAACGTAATGGCATTTAAAAAATAATAATAAATATACGACGTCAGTTTGCTTACGAACCGACGTCGTATTATATATATATATTAAATACGACGGTTGTTCGTATGCGAACCGACGTCGTGTAGTATTTATTATTTTTTTAAATTTTTTTTAAATTATATACGGCGTCAGTTTTTAAGAAAAACCGATGTTGTATGTTTTTCGTAATTTTTAAAAAATATTTTAACGTCGGTTTTTTATTAAAACCGACGTCGTATCCCTTTTTTAAAAAAATTATAAATATAAATAATTTTTTGAGGTCGATTTTTTGGAAAGTCGACGTTATTTAGGCGACATTAAATATGTTTTCTGTAGTAGTGGGTGCTTCTCAGTTTTCTACCATCATCATGCATGGGTATCATCAGTGTCATCAGCCACATTGAAACCTGCCATTTTATCATCAACCAACTCTACTCGATCAGCTTCTTCACAAGTGATAGTGACCAAATGGGTCTAGCAATTCGAATGGTTGATTCAATCAAGGATTCGATCGCTCCCTCGGTAGCCTCTTTGACAATAGTCTTGGTAGCCAACTATCCGTCTCTATAAGCAACAATGATGTATACTTTTAAAAACATATCAGATACTGTCAACTCTTATCATTATTCTCACAATATACCTAATACAACTCTAAAATATATACCTAATGCACAAAATTACCAGTGCATATATGCTATTAGCAATTTTAAGATTTAATGTGCAAACCTGTTTAACAGACCTACCTAACCTCTCAAATAAAGATATGTCTATTAAAAATTAACGGACATAATAAATATATGCAGCTGCAGCCAATTTTGACAACGAACTTCTGATTGGAGAGTTTTTTGACTTTGTTACAACGAACTTCTGATTGGAGAGTTTTTTGACTTTGTTGTATCCCAAAGGGAATAAACCTATCGAGAGAGTGATATTATGCCTCGAAACTTTTTTTTTCTGTTCATAAACTACTTTCTCAACCTACTGAAGAACAAAGAGACAGCAACGCCACGCCTCCACTGAGGCTCGAACCCACCACCTCCCGTATACAAAGAAGGGTTTGATGCCACTGGACCACGAGGCGCCTCGAAACTATTTAAATTGTCCCTACTGTTTTTTTTATTCTTTATCTACCTTTCAAATATTTGCAGCTTAGAATTTTTGGTAATATTATGGCATGGTAAAAAATTATGTAACAATGAGGAATGATTTGATTTGATTTGATGTATACTGTGTGTGATGACTTTTTATCCCTTTGCAGTGCGCAATTTAATTCAAAATTGGCAACAGCAGTTTTTCCCACTGCAAAAGTAAATCAATTTTGTACCTATTCTGGTTGTGATCATGCTATAAAGTTTTTGTCAGAAATCTTGCTCCTTCACATTTAAAATTGGTACAAAATCAATAGTTAAGGGACCAACTTTGGTAAAATTAAAAGTCGATGACCAAAATTGGTACAAAATCAATAGTTAAGGGACCAACTTTGTTAAAATTAAAAGTCGGCTGATTAACTATTGTTCTCTTCTTTTTAAAAGGTTCAAACTCTAAATGTTTTTTAGGTTAATATTTAATTTTTTAGTATTAACTATTAAACTATTAATACCCGCCTAAGCACTCAAAGCTCTAGGCGCCCCCAATGAGCACTTAGCAATTTTTTCAACCATAAGTGCAACACATGAGCGCACATATCATCCTCACTAGGTTTTTTTGCACCGGATTTTTTTAGTGAGGTTTCCACTGAATTTTTTGGCTCAAGTGCCATTCCGCACCATGAATCAATCGCGATTCTTCATGCCGCACCCTCACCTTGAATAAGTGCTGATTCGATGCATTAACCGCAAATTTTTTGTCGCCTAGCCTATTTTGCAGGTTACCCTTAAGTTAAAGGTAAGTAGATGGTGAGGTGGTTTTGAATTACTAATGACGTGTAGTGTTATGTACAGTTAGCTGCCATCTCAGCCTGCCATCTCACCCATTTCATAAAACATACCGAAATCCCTTTTTCCCCTCACTTCGACGAACCCTAATCCAAAATTGCGCAAGTTGGGACGACATCCTTCGACGAATCGTAATCAAAATCGCTGAAGTCCTAACCCCAAATCCAATCTCTGAAACCCAATCGCTTCAATCCTAATCCCAAACCCAATCCCTGAAACCCCATCCGTGAAAGCAATCCGTAATCCGAAAAGCGAACAGCGGCTGGAATCACCGAGTGGAAAAGCGAAAAGCGACTTGGAAAGGCAAACGATTTTGGGTGGACCTTCTGTAAGGTATGTGTAACACTACTTGTTTTGCATTTTTTCGAATGTGAAGTGAATATATGCTGTGAATGGACTGTCTTGGGTGGACCTACTGGTGCTTTTCATTTTCGTATTGATTGTGATGTAGTGGGGTACTGCTGTTATTGCTTTAGGGTATATGTTGAATTGCTTTTGATGAACTGGGTCCTACTATAATAAATTGCAATTTGAATATAATGTGGTCCTGCTCCAGTTTGTATGGTTTTGTGGTCCTGGTGAATATTTAATTTGAATATGTGTCTATAAAGTGTTAAAGTGTGCTACTGCTTTTTTGTTTAAATGAGCCTTTAATTACTTTTGTCAGGAATGGATGACAGTGTAGAATTGTTAATTCATCATGGGGGTAACTTTGTGAAAAACCCTACTTTTAACTATGTGAATGGTGAGACAGAGGTTGTGGAATTGGACCCTGATTTAATATGTTATCCTCACTTACTGAAGTTTATAGGTGACCAAAGATATGGCAAAATAGTGTCACTTACTTATAAGTTGACATTTGAACCTTTTACTGCTTTAAAACTGCTAAATAATGATGCCAGTAGTTTACACTTAGCTAAGATTGCTCGGGAAAATAAAAGGTGTGAGATATATGTTGAGCATGGGGTAGATGAGCCTAATGTAGTTGGATTATGTTTACCTGGGGTTGAGGGTGAGGGGAATGTAGATGAGGCTGGAATAGTGCTGAGTGAGGATGGGGGGTCTGACCATAACACAGGGGGTGAGCAAGATACTGAAGATGAGATTGAAGTTGAGGCAGATTCAGGATTTGGGAGTGATTATTACAGTGAGAATGAGACAGAAAGTAGCATTGGGAGTGAACATATAACTAGTGGCAGTGAACATTTAAGCAGTGACAGTGAGCAGAGAAGAGTTTGTGGCAGTAAGGACAAGAGCAAAAGGAAAGTAAGGGTAGATGAGGAACCTATTCGACAGTCTGTGCCAGTAGCTGAATTGCCTTTAGAAGATGATGGAGATTCTCAATATTATGATTCACAAGATCCACCAACAGTTGAAGAGGATTGGAGAATGAAGAAGGGGATGAGGTGCAATCAAAATACAATTCTAAGTACCCAAGGTATAACCCTAAAGCTGATCCACCAATTCTTGAACTTGGTATGTATTTTGATGATAATGTAAATTTCAAACTTGCTATGATAAGTTATGCTGTATTCACAAAGAGAGATTTGTTTTGGAAAAAAATGGATTAAAATATGTGAGGGTGGAATGCCTTGGAAAGGGATGTGAATTCCATGTTAGTGCAGGGTGGGAAGAGAGAACTAAGTGTTTTCAAGTCAAGGCAATTATGTTAGACCATAAATGTAACACCCAATTCACTTTAGGGATAGTTAGTCAAAAGTGGTTGGAATGGAAATTTGAAGAAAAGGTGAGGCAAAATCCCACCATTGGATATTCTGAGTTGAGCAGAGACATAAAATCTGAGTTCAATATCAATGTGACTGTTAGCATGTGTAGGAGGGCAATTACTGGGATTCTAAAAAAGCTGGATATTGGTTATGAAAGTCAGTTCAAGAGGCTAAGGGATTATGCTCAGGAGTGCTTGAATTCTAATCCAGGATCTACTGTTAAGATTGAAACCAATAGAACTGTGGAAAATTCTCCAATAGTGTTTCAGAGGATTTATGTTTGTTTTTCTGCAATGAAGAAGGGTTTCTTAGGGGTTGTAGGAGGTTTATTGGATTAGATGGCTGCTTTTTGAAAGGGAAATTGAAGGGTGAAATTCTAAGTGCTGTGGGTAGAGATGCCAATAATCAGATGTACCCAATAGCATGGGCTGTAGTGGAGATTGAAAACAGCTCTTCATGGAGGTGGTTTCTTGAATTTCTGAAGTCAGACTTGGAGATTGTGGATGCCAGTCAATGGACTGTAATGAGTGATCAGCAAAAGGTAAATCACTACTGAATTGTGTCTTTAAATCTGTTACTGCACATTTATGTTGTTATGATTAACTTCCATTTGAATTTGCAGGGGTTATCAAACATCATACAAGAGGTATTCCCTGGTGTGGAGCATAGAAACTGTGCAAGGCATGTGCATGCCAACTGGAGTAAGAGTCACAAGGGTAAGGTTCTCAAGGGTCTTTTCTGGCAGATTGCAAAGACTCCCAATCAAGCATTGCTTGCAGATAGGCTGAAAGATTTAGAGAAGGTGGATGCTGCAGCACTACAAGATTTGAACAAGTATCCAATGCAATTCTGGTGCAAAGCATTTTTCAAGGAAGAAGTTAAATGTGATTTGGTTGACAACAATTTGAGTGAGGCATTCAACAAGACCTTGTTGAATGCAAGGAGTAAGAATATTATTCCAATGCTAGAAGACATAAGAGTTGCAGTCATGAAAAGGATTGCCAAGAAGAGATCACTTGCTGAAAGGTGGACTAGGAATAATTGTCCAAATGTGATTAAGAAGTTGAATGAAAACATCATTGGAAGTGCAGATTGGGAAGTTGTGTTCAATGGGGCTGATGGATATGAGGTGAAAAAGGGCAGATTTCAGTTCAAGATAAATTTGGAGTTGCATGCATGTTCTTGTAGACAGTGGCAGTTAACTGGTTTGCCATGTCCTCATTCAATTTGTGCCATATTTCACAAGGGCCACCAGCCTGATCAGTATATCCATGAGTGGTATAGCAAGGAGATGTATATGAAAACCTATGAACATGTAATTCAACCAATGAATGGAGAACAATTCTGGCCCAGAACTTCAGGAGATGAGATACATGCTCCAATTCCAAGAAAGATGACTGGCAGGCCCAAAAAAAAGAGAAAGTTGGAAGATGCTGAAAAGAATAAGGACAAAAACAATTTAAGTGTAGAGGTTCGTAAGCTGTCAAGGAAAGGAAGAATAATGACATGTAAACAATGCAAAGGAAAGGGGCACAACAAAAGGTTTTGTCCTACCCTATCAACTGCTGGGACTTCTGCTGCTGGGACTTCTGCTGCTGGGACATCTACTGCTGGGGCTTCTACTGCTGGGACATCTGCTGTTGGGACTTCTACTACTGGGACTTCTACTGCTGTTAAAGGAAGAGGAGGCACTACTGTTAGAGGAAGAGTAGGCAGTGCTGTAAGGGGAAGAGTAGGTAGTGCTGTTAGGGGAAGAGGAGTCAGTGCTGTTAGGGGAAGAGGAGCCAGTGCTCTTAGAGGAAGAGGATCGGAGCCAATAGTATCTCAAGGAAGCTCAATTGGACTGTCAGGTAATTAACTTACACTAACAGTTTAATTAAATTGTTATTTTAAGCACAATGGTTGGTGATAGCAATGTTTATTTTCTGTTTGTAGATTGCACACAACAATGAAGGGTTTGAAGCTTCATGGAGTTTATTTTGAAGACAGTGTTATGTTTGTGAATGGCTAGACTAGTATGGTTACTGGATGTATGATTACTAACTGTAGCTAGCTTTGTGAATGGCTAGACTAGTATGAAACTGCTCAGGTGAATGTATTTTGAATGGCTAGCTAGCTTAGTTCAAGTGAATGT
The DNA here is from genome assembly GCA_003576665.1 of Ipomoea trifida. Lineage (NCBI taxonomy): Eukaryota > Viridiplantae > Streptophyta > Magnoliopsida > Solanales > Convolvulaceae > Ipomoea > Ipomoea trifida. Next base: position 9,343,583 of record CP025649.1, on the reverse strand, counting down.
ATGGTTCATGGAGTTTAGTTCAAGTGAATGTATTTTGAAGGATTACTGCTTGAAACTGCTCAGGTTCAATGTGAATGATTTTTGGCTTCTTTGAACCTTTGTGAATGATTAAGGGTTTGTGAATGATGAAAACGGTTCACAGCAATGCTATATGTTCATTATGTTCACACTATTGATAGGAAATTGTAAAATTCCAATATGCAAAACTGCCCAACAATCAAACACACTACCAATATGCAAACTGCCAATATGCAAAACTGCCCAACAATCAAACACACTCCCACTGTAAACTGCCAAATTGCCAAAATGTCAACTTCCAAATTGCATTTTCATTACACTGCCAAATAGCATTTACATACAAATGTCAACTTCCAAATAGCATTTTCATTACACTGCCAAATAGCATTTACATACAAATTTTAGTTACAAGTACCACAATTACAATCAAGAGAACAACACACTTTAGCCTCAACAATTCGTTTTCTTTTTCATACCACTATAGTCATTTACAATTAGTTCCCTCACGCCATTTATTTCAGACTTCAAAGACATCACGAGCTGCTTTAGGTCTTCATTCTGACCTTCACCAATCCTTGCACTGTGATCCTTCCAAAGGAAGAAGCCACAACCATTTTCATCCTAAAAACAACAACTACGAAAGTCAAACCCTAAGCCCCAAATGCGAACACAAACCCTAAATCCTGTAATTTTAAAGAATTGAAATATCATAAATCATTCGAAAATTCAATAAATCCCTACCTTCCATCTTTGACACCCGAAGAATTGCTTTCCCGAGTCTCTACTTGTGCAAATAGGAGCTTTCAACCCACAATTACAATAAACACTAGGCTCGTAATCCATGTTTACTCTCACTCGGGATGAATTCGATGATGATGACATCTTGTACGCTTACTAATTCCTCGGATATCAGGGCGTATTTGCGTCGATGAGGATGCCGTCGTTGACCCTGTCGGAGTGCGTATCCGTCGGCTGATGCGGCGATACGGCGTTCAGCTTCAAGCTTTGCGAAAGGGAGACAGCTATTCACTATTAATACTTCACTTTCGGAGGACAAAAATATAAATAAACCTCCACATCAGATTGTGACCGGCTCCATGTCATCAAGGCATAAGGGTAACCTGCAAAATAGGCTAGGCGACAAAAAATTTGCGGTTAATGCATCGAATCAGCACTTATTCAAGGTGAGGGTGCGGCATGAAGAATCGCGATTGGTTCATGGTGTGGAATGGCACTTTAGCCGAATTTTTTTAGTGAGGTTTTTAATGAAACATGAACGTGAAATAGTAATGTTAAATAGACGATCCTCAAAACTCTTGAAGATTATACACTGAAGACGGTTTTTTCTGTGTTTTCTCTTCCCTTTCTTTCTTCTTTCTATGGTTCTAAAGCGTAAGATTGTTACAATATATACATTGAAATTACAACAAAAAGCAATATTTTTCTGTTTTGTCAAAATTATATAGATTTTGTATTTAGTTCATTTTTAAAAACTTAAACAACTCTATTACAATGTTTTAATAATTCTGAGAATGTCATAATTTATCCTAAAGCAAATATATCTAAAAATATTGTAAATATCAAGTTCAAAAAAAAACCAAATATGTCAATTGAAGCATGCTAAAAACAGTGAATAGAGAAATATGAAACATCCAAATCTGTCATGTTAAGGATTTATACTATGAAGATGAAACAGAAAGTAGTAAAGGTCAATCAATCATCAGGGAAGCCAATTGAAGTATTTAACATCGAACACTAAAAACAGAGTTAAAATTACAGATGAGATGATAAAAACCAGCAGCAAAATGAACTTAAATATATGTTTGAATATAAAGGGGCTTAAGCTAGAAAACTGACAACCTAACTAACTATATAAGTCATCCTCATCAGCTCCACCGGCTGAAGTTGCAAAAGGATCAGATCCCGTGGCAGCAGCTCCGCCTGTGCTGGCCTCTGAGAATCGGAATTCAGAACCGAAGCCTCGGGACTGCTGCAAGGTTTGTGCAAACGCCTGGTACTTTCTGATATCAGCGTCACTCACACTCCTGCGAGCGTACTTCATTGATTCTTCAAAATGAGCAGCCTTGATCTCAGCTACCTCATCTTCAACGTCCTCCTCCATTGCCTCGGGGTTCTCCCTCCTCTTCTTTTCCCTCTCAATATCCTGGAAAACACAAAGAAACCAGTTAGTTAATGTTTTTTTTTTCCTTTTCTTGAACTGAGAAAAAAAAGTGAAACCTTTTCAATGTTCTCTCTAATGGCATATTTGCAAGAGCGCTGGCAGATTTCTGTGATGTCAGCCCCACTGAAGCCTTGAGTGTATTTGGCGAGAGCTCTGAGGTCTACGTCCTTGGAGACAGGTGACTTCCTCAGGCACGCCTTGAAAATTTGATGGCGGGAGTCTTCGTCGGGAAGAGGGATGTAAATCAGTTGGTCAAGACGGCCAGGACGCAGAAGAGCAGGATCAATTATGTCTGGCCTGTTTGTAGCCCCAATAATGAAAACTGTCTTCTTGGCATTCATTCCATCCATTTCTGTGAGGAGTTGATTCAAGACCCTATCAGCGGCCCCACCGGCATCTCCTACCGAACTTCCTCTCTGCAAGGGGGAGCAATGGAAATAAGACAAAATGCCGCATCGCAACTAAACCAGAGGGTCAAGAACAACAATAAAACACACTCACCTGTGTAGCAATTGAATCCAATTCATCAAAGAATAGGACGCAAGGAGCAGATTGGCGAGCCTTGTCAAATATCTCTCTAACATTGGCCTCACTCTCCCCAAACCACATTGTAAGCAACTCTGGGCCTTTGACACTGATGAAATTTGCTTGGCATTCATTGGCAATAGCCTTGGCCAACAAAGTCTTACCACATCCGGGTGGGCCGTAGAAAAGAACTCCCTTCGAGGGAGACATTCCAAACTTCTCAAACTTCTCAGGATGCTCCACTGGATATTGTACAGTCTACAGAACACAAGTGTGGATTTAAATCAGATGAATCGTTTTAAGCACAGTAATCTAAAGGACACTGATTGCCATGATACAAAAATGTGGTAGTAAAAGCTAAGATAGCTACCTCTTGGAGCTCCCGCTTGACATTTTCAAGGCCACCAATATCTTCCCAGGAGACATTAGGAACTTCAACAACCTAGGTTAACAAAATGAACATTATTAAACTGCATCGCACAAGTGAACAGCATCCAGAAACAAAGATGTGTGTAAAATCTAGACTTACAGTTTCACGCAATGCAGAAGGATTGCTCGTTCCAAGAGCAGTTTGGAAGTGCTCATTGGTAACAGCCATTGAGTTGAGTATTTCTGCATCGATGGTTTCATCTTCCAAATCAATAACATCCATCTTCTCTCTAATGCACTGAAGAGCAGACTCGGTACACAATGCTGCTAAATCAGCGCCAACATAACCGTGAGTATCCTTGGCAATCTTTTCCAAATCAACCTGCAAAAGAACAACCCAAATGTTAAATATCATCATAACAAAAGATTTTGACATAATAAACTCAAAGAATATGACTTTACATCTTCAGCAAGCTTCATGTTCTTGGTATGTATCCGAAGAACCTCAAGACGCCCAACTTCATCAGGAACACCAATGTCTATTTCCCTGTCAAATCTTCCAAACCTCCTTAGTGCGGGATCAATACTATTGGGACGATTCGTGGCACCCATGACAATGACATGTGCACGAGATTTGAGTCCATCCATAAGTGTCAGTAGCTGGGAAACAATCCTCCTCTCAACTTCTCCATTTGTCTTCTCTCGTTTGGGAGCAATTGAATCAATCTCATCAATGAAGATGATTGATGGTGCATTCTTCTCAGCTTCCTCAAACGCTTTCCTAAGATTGCTTTCACTTTCTCCTGCCAATTTTGACATAATTTCTGGTCCATTAATGCAGAAGAAGAAAGCACCAGTTTCATTAGCAACCGCCCTGGCTATTAAAGTCTTCCCTGAACCAGGAGGTCCATATAGAAGGATTCCTTTTGGAGGCTTAACACCAATTGATTTGAAGAGCTGTGGATGCCTTAGTGGAAGCTCAACAAGCTCCCTGATCTGAGCCATCTGTTTACGAACACCACCAACATCATCATATCCAACCTCATCCAACCGATCCTCATCTTCCCTTCTCACAGGTTCACCCTCACAGAAGATTTCAGTATCAGGGGCAACAACACAGTACTCGCCAGGTTCAGTCTCAATAACCTTAAACTCAACACTTCTCATTCCACCTCTCACAAGAAAGAAGTCGCCCTTCCTCACGGGTCGGTATGATTCAAGGAAATACGCTGCACATGAAAAGTAAAACTCAGCAACCAATTGCAAAGAATCAAATGGAAGAAATTGCATATTAGATTAATAACTAATAGCAGTGTAACTATGGAATAAAGCATAAAAGCCATTAGTAATACGAAGTTCCATGCCAAAGGGGGCTTACGTTTCAAGTAAGCATCAAAGAGATTTCCAGTAACTCCTTCAATGGTGTCATCCACAGGAAGAATGTGAACACGTTTGCCATACTTGACATCAGGACACTGGTGGACAGAAACAACATCTCCCAGCCTCACTCTGAGGTTGTTCCTGACAACCTTGTTCATCCTAATCTTAGGTTCTTCACATGTGTCCTCAGCAAGGGCAATGCAGACTGTATCCTTTCTTTTCTTACCCTGTAGTACATATATATGTGTTAAAAATCAAAGAATTGAATTCTATAACAATTTCAACAACCAGCATGGGAGGGCATATTTTATTAAGAATTAGTGGGGCATTACTTTAAAATTTGCACATTATACAGAAATCCTGACAACCTTTTAACAGATTTACAATATAATCAACACACATTCACCTAAGGTGCAACATTATACGCTAAAACTAAGCTAGAATTCGTCAGAAGACCATATTAAACTCAACTCCATGAAAACAAACATTAGAATTTTTTCTATATAGCTATAATCAATCATCCAGACATAGAACCCTAGAGAACTAAACGGGTATACAAAGTAATGCAATCTTAACTCCTTACACCAATAAAGCACAAATGCCAATAGATCCAAAAGCCCCAATTCAAGTTTCTCTTTAAAATAACAAAATCCCAACTTTTTCCAGAACCAAAACCCTAAATTCTCAAAATTACATAACAAACTCAAAATTCGAACCAAGATTCAAGCCCAAATCAAGCATAAACAAATTAAATTCAAAGAACCAATCCCCAATTTCCAATAACTAATAGATTCGGCGCAAAAAAAACACAAACCTTGATCATGATAGTATCACCACGGAAGAGCTGGAGCTTCTCCATGGTGTTGGGGTGAAGAGACACTACAGAGTTGTCATCGTTGATCGCCTCATCCACAACCAACCGGTTAGGCGCTTTCTTCCTCTCAAGAATCGCCGTACTGTAATCCCTCTTCGTCCCCTTCCTACACAAAACCCCACCAACAAGCCAAAATCAAGAACCGCAAAAACAACAACTACCCATTCATCCACAGACGTAAAAACATGTAAATACATTAAGATCTGTAAAGAACACTTACGAGTCAGACGATTCCGCTTGATTACTCATGATGCAGTAGTCTTTATCGGGTCGCAGAGATTTTTCGCTCTTGGAAAAGGTTTGCTTCGATTTAGGGAGTACGAGAGATCTGAGTCGTGGAGAATTTATAGAGTTTTAGAACTCTGTTTCTTGTTGGGAAAGAAATTATTTTTATTTTTATTTTTATTTTATTTTCTTTCCTTTTCCTATGGGAATAAGATCACTAACGTTGTAATCTTGCTTTAGTCGGTTTGAAATTACAGCTCAAATAGCTCAAAACCAATCAATTATTGCCATGTAAACAAACTTTTACAATTGGCCGCATATTATTGGCTCAAACTTTTTATTTTCTTTTTATTTTTTTTGATAGTATATGTAGTCATAAAGAATAAATCTATCGTAATCTTAGTTGGTAAAGGATCACAATGAGAGTTTCACTATTAGTATTTGGACTCAAACTTGTGATATTTTTTTTAAAATGGTAATAGTGATGCCATCAAACCACAAAGTACTTGACAAGAGGGTAAATCAATCAAAATCAGTTTGTAGTTACTCGTTACTAAGCTACATGTCCGACTAATTTGCTTATGAATTGCCCTCAATAAGCAATAAATCACTATAATTGACAAATAGAAAAGTGTTGAAAATTTTTAATGCATTTTTTCATTTAATATTAGCTAGTATAAGAAGTGAAATTTGAATAAATTCGTAAATATCTTGAAGAGGTTTATTTCAAAATAAATAAATAAAATTGTAGCAGAGGCTTAATGTGTTCAAAATTATACCCATTTTTGGTAAAATCCTCAGTGACAAGTTCTAGAATATTCCATTACCAATTACGAGTTACCAATTTTTTGTTAATTCCACGTTTTCATTTGTTGGTCAAACAAAGAGTCCTACCTTTTATTTATAACTAAGAGGCATCCCAATAAAATTTTTGGGATGATTTTTTGAGAAGTTTTTTAGGCTTGGAGTCCTATGTGAAAGTGAGAGAAGGTTGGATTTTTGCAGGAAGAATAGATTTTTGTCTCCTAATGTGAACTCACCAAATAATTAGTCTCCTTAATGTGAATCTCACCAAATAATTAAAAAGAAGAAAAGAATAGCAATCGGTGTTTGTTAAGCACACGAGCAACTCTCGCATTGAGGGTGGTCCACCCTCATTTTTTCTTTTTTCTTTTTGCAAACTATTGAGGATGCTCTAATAATTATTAATGAATTAGCTAAAGGGTTAAAAAATATTAACTTTATGTTTGCCAAGCAGGCCACTTTTATGATGTATTACGTTCTGATATGAGTTAATGAATTTCCATTATTTGGTTTTAAAAAAATGATTTCAAAAATAGCGATATTTCATTTTAAAAGTCTAACCCTTGTACTATCAAAGTATCAAACTCTTGATTGTTTAATCGAAACAAAATATTGTAATATTTCTTGCTGTGTAATGAATAATTTGTAGGTTGAAAGATTTATATACATTGCTCAAAAGTTGAAATGATTAGATCTGAGATGAATTGCATACTTAACAATGTGCAAATGCAACATCTTTAAGCAATGTATCCAAGACAGTAAGACACACTTTCTGCATCCACCTTTGCTTCATGGCTACTTATTCTGACCCACTTTATATATCTTCATGGAACCCATAACTTTCAAAAATTAGGCCAAAAAAAGAAAAAACCAATCACAATCTTCTCCACTAATAAACAACAGATCTAGATGTTCTTTGTAACTCGTAGTGCTTTGATTCGGGTGTGTTTCCCGTCCTGATGATCTAAAAAAAATATACTAAGAATGTGGCCAAAACCGCACCCAAGGAGCTGCTAACCCATCTATCTGCAACATCTAGGTGCAGAATGAGGAGGAATAGAAGAAGCAATGGTTAACATTATTACATCCCGAATAATAACATGAAAGGGGGTTCGAGAGTGAAGAAACGAACATGTAGGGATCAACTAATCTAATGTAATGTATTAGGGGAATGCATTCGGAGTGTGCGATGAAATCTTTCATAGGAAAGAGCAAAAGAAGTACATTGAAGTGAAGAAGCATGATCAGCGTCTGCATTTGAGGGGAACAATTGTGTACTTCCTACTCATATTATTTAGCAGAATCAGCAGCCTCTGCTGTTTTGGCTTCTGTTGGGCACTGCGATACATATGGCTTTAGCTGCAAATCAAAAGAAGCGTGTCAATTTGCAAATCAAATACGAGCTTATTCGGCAAAAAAAAAAAAAAAAAAAAAGAGGAAAAAAAAAGGGTGCCCGTTCCAGATAAGAAACTACAAATGGCAAGCTGATTTCTTGAATTTCCCATCAAAAGGCTTCAATGTAGGCATGGAATAGGGTCATAGACTCAAAATTCAGAACCAATTTCTCAAACAGAGGTGCCATACTAAACCCTCATGATCGTGAAATGAATTCAGGCAGCAAACTTAAAACCCATAACACGGTGCTTCTCTAATCTCTATTAAAGGGTAATTTTAAAAAAAAAAAAAAAAACATTTTGGAATGTACCATAGATAGGAAAATTCAAATGAGCACCAAAGAAAAAAGCTTCTAACAAGGTACATCAAAACAGAGGAATCAAATATCTTGATGCACATCAGAACCAGTTCTTTGAACTTCACACCCATGGTTGATCATTTCTTTAGAAAAAAATTTAGATACGTGCATAGAATAGCATTATTCATGACCACCAGATAGGTTGCTCCAAATAACCATCAGAAACCCATTATTTACTAGAACAAAAAAAGAAAACCCATTTCAGTAGGGAAATCCATCACATGTAATTGATATCTGAAATGGTGAAATGCCAATTATCCACATAGTTTAATACCTACAAACATTACCTAATCCATCTCAGACTTTTACACCTACTGCCCCACCCCAAACTTTGTGTTAATAGCACCACAAATGCTTACAACCACCCTAGGTAACTTCATAAAATCATCCTAAAACCAAATAGGGAAACAATCCCACATTGCTGTGAGATGTCTACTTCTCATACATCTATCAATCCACAAAAAGGCAATCACCGGATACCAATTTTTTCTATCTTCTCTCCAACATGGAAAATGTATCATGAGCACCAGTATTTGAACTTCACATCCATGGTTGATCATTTCTTTTGATACAAATTTAAACATGTATACAATACCGGAGTATAACATTATCCATGACCACCAGATAGGTTGTTCGCTATAACCACTAGAGACCCATTATTTAGTAGAACAAAAAACAGATTTCAGTAGGGAGATCCATCACACGAAATTGATAATTTGATATCACATTACCTCGTGTAGCTTTGAATTTTACCCCCAATGTAAATAGCACCACAGGTATTACAACCACCCTAAATAAGCTCATAAAATCATCCTAGAACCCAAAAAAAAAAAAAAAAAAAAAAACAACCTTCCACATTCATGTAAGATGTCTAGAGGTGCCTACAATTCAGCGAGTGGATTAGTCACGGTGTCCGGGTGGAAACCCTGGGTACACCCAAAAAATATATATATCAATCAATCCAAAAATAGCAACCAACAGATGCCAATTGTTGTCCATCTTCTCTCTGAGAAGGAGAATGTAAGCAGTAAGCATAGTGAAACAAGTAGAACCAAGAGATAAGTGTTAATATTCTCCCTCTGTAAGGGTTCCATTCGGATTAAAATTGCACTACTTTAACATGTTTTTTATAAGATGTAGCTAAACAGCAAAGTGCTGAACTAAAACTGCAAGCTTCAATTTTCAAAAAAAAAAAAACTGCAAGATTCAATATTCTAAAACAGCACTGGCAACTATGCACATAAATTAGTAATCTGAAAATCAATTTTTTTTAGAAACAAGTTTTTGTTAAGTACCTTGAAACCAGTTAAATCGGGAACCACATAATTAGGAAGCTTTTCTGGAACCACGACATAACCACCTGCAACACCACCACCCAATGGAGTTCACTATCAACACAATTGCTGAGTTATAATAACCCAAATAACATAATTTAATCTTCCTCAAGGAATGCACATTATCAACTTCGGAACCTTAAAATTAGGATTTCGTATTCATATAGGTCCAAAACTTTTGGGAACAAAGGAGATAAAAAAAATCGAATATTCTAGTTCAATCTGAGCTCAAGACGATCATCAAGAAAGGATTTTTAACAGACAAAAATGAAGTAAAGAGAAAATTGGAAACCTTTGCGAGTGTGGAAGCCCGTGGGTATGCAATTCTTGCCCTTGTAGAAACCCCTCGGACCACGTTTGGAAGTGAGAATTTCGAGAGAAGATGTTCGCTTTCTTCTGAATGATGACCTTGCAAGTCCAAGCAATAGCCCCAGCGCCATTTTCTTCTACTTGTTACCCAAAGAACCAGCGTAGGAATCTGAAAAACCAACGATAATTTTCTAATTGAAGAAAAGGGTTTAACGATTAGGTATTAGAGGTTTTGGGCTCTTTTCGGGTCTGGACTATAGTAGAACACTAGAACTATCAAAGTGGGCAGGTAGGACGGGCCTGGATTTGGGCTGACTGCCCCCACTAGGGGTGGAAATAGGCTAGGCCGAGCCGGGCTTTAGAAATTTAGGCCTGGGCCTGCTATGGAAATCTAAAGCCTAAGCCTGGGCCTGCATGTAGGCTTTTTTTTAGGCTCAAGCCTGAGCCTGCAGTTGGCCTGGCCTGGCCTGTTTAAAAGCCTATTTAACATATACTAAACCTAACAGAATAAACAAATAATTAAATAAACATAACCAGTAAAACTAATAAAACTAATAATTATGCAATAAGCAGAACTTAACAAATAAACCAATTACAACTAAGTATAAATAGAACTTCAACTAGTATAAACAGAGCTTATATGAACAGAACTAAGTAGGGGTGTAAATAGGCCAGGCCAGGCCAGGCTTTGTATATTTAGGCCTGGGCCTGTTATGAAAATACAAAGCCTGGGCCTGAGCCTGGGCCTGTATGTAGGCTTCATAATAGGCCTGAGCCTGCGCCTACGGAAGGCCTGGCCTGAAAGCCTACGGAAGGCCTGGCCTGGCCTGAAAGCCTGTTTAAAGGCCTATATAATATATAGGCCTTTAAAAAGGCTTCAAAATATGTATTAAATAGGCTTTTCAACCTATTTATACCTATACAAAATTTATAAAAACATAATAATACATACATAAAATCACAACTTTACGTATCAGTATCATATTATAAAATTATAACTCATCAATATACCAAAAAAAAATAACAATTCAAGCCTTCAACTCTTCAAGATAATCTCTTCTTGTCCAAATTCCACCATTTCCACCTACAGATTTATTAGGCATTAAGAGAGAATAACTCAAATTAAGCTACAACTTCAAATGAAAACAGAGAATACAATCCAGCAACTTCAAATGCAAACAAAGAATACTTCAAATTGATAGGCATTAAGAGAGAATAACTCAAATCAAGTTTACATATTAAGCATTAACATCACTTTCATCCTCAAATCAATTTTCAAATCGAGAGGCATTAACAGAGAATAACCCAAATTACATATATGTTTACAAAACACCAGTTAGTAGTATGTTTACTAGACATTATTAATAAAAACTTTATTAGTATTTGGAATTTCAATATATTAACCAATGGCCTTTTTGCAGAACTCATATAAGCCTAGCTATTATAATAATCTTTTTTGAATGAATTTGCAGAACAAAACCCACAAGTCAACAACACCCATTTTCTGGAAAATCACACACATACATATACACTACCTGAACCAGACAACAACACCCACAACACCACCCATGAGAGCACTAAATAGTGAATATACACTACCTGAACCAGTCGGAGTCACCGCCTCGCCGTTTAGCCTCGCCAATGACCTGAGCTGTAGATCTGTATCAACCTTTTCTGCAATTTCAAGTAAAATACAAGAAAATGAAACTTGTTTACCTTTTAAGTCCTTAACAGATCTGTATCCAAATACTTCAATTTAGAGATGCATTATAAAATATACAAGAAAAAAAAAACAAAAAAGTATATAATACATACCTCCTGTACTCCTGGGCAGAAGCGACGGCTGAGACGCGACGGTGCCGGGGAGGAGACGCGACGGCGGGGGGAAGCGTCGGCGAGGCTGGGCAGACGCGACGGCGGGGGAGACGTCCACGACGGTCGAAGGCTGATCTGCAGTTTCTTGGACGACGCCGGAGCAGACGCGACGACGGTGGGAGAGGTCGGCGAGGCTGGGCAGACGCGACGACGGGCGACGACGGTCGACGACGTGGGTTGACGGCAGACGCGACGACGGTCGACGGTCGAGAATGGAGACGGGCAGACGGCTAACGAGCTGAGTAGGAATTAGGATTTAGGATGATTATGTGATTAGGGATTTTAGGATTTAGGGTAAACTAGTTAGATATATATAGCAAGGTTATATTGTAAATATTAAAAGTTATTAGGTATAAAATATAATATATATATATATATAAACAGGCCGGGCCTGCAGGCTTGTAGGCCAGGCCTTTCACATGTAAGCATGGGCCTATTTAAGTATATAGGCTTTAAATTAAGCCTAAGCCTGGCAAAACAGGCCAGGCCCAAATCAGGCCAGGCCGTAGGCCCCTATTAAAGGCCTGGCCTATTTACACTCCTAGAACTAAGTATAAAACTTATACTTGCTTTCTCATATCTGGAACCAGTAAGGCAAATCCATAACAGTGATATCGGGACGAAGCCGCCGTGACCGCCGGACGCAGCAGCAGTCGCGACCCCCGGACGCAGCAGCAGCCGCAACCGCCGCGACCACCAGGAGCCGCGACCGCCGCGACCACCAGGAGCCGCGACCGCCGCGACCGCCGGACGTCGCTGTACGCCTGTACGACTGACAAGTGCGACTGTACGTCGGACGTCGCTGTACGCAAGTGCGGCAATTTAGTGGCGTCGGAGTTACAGAGGAGCCCCTGCAATGTCGACTGTACGCAAAAACAAAATAGTCCAGTAGTACCAGTACACACTAACCTCGCTGGAGGAAGGTCGCTAGCTCTCCGGTCGCCGTTGTAGGACCGCGGACGTACCGCGCACACTCCCGCACAGTCAACGGGCAAATTGGGGATGGCGGATGGGGAATTGGGGATTTAGGATTTAGGGTTACTTGAAAGAGATATATATATAGTAGGGGTTATATTATAAATATAAAAAGATAATAGTTATAAAATGAAATATATAATAAATATTAAATATAATATATATATATATATATATATATATATATATATATATAAACAGGCCCGGCCTGTAGGCTCGTAGGCCAGGCTTTTACAAATAGGCCTGAGCCTATTTACATTAATAGGCTTTTAAAAAGGCCTAAGCCTGGCCTTTTAACTAAGCAGGCCAGGCCAGGCCAGGCCCAAACCAGGCCAGGCCATAGGCCCCTTTGTAGGGGTCTGGCCTATTCCCACCCCTAGCCCCCACCCCGTCATAGCCCAATGGTTACGGTCCGCCAAATTATGCTATGGACTCGGGTCCACCTTGCAAGGTAGGCTCGGGTCTATGTTCACAAATTTAGAACTCCATGTCTACAAATTTAAAATTCTATGTTCATAATTTTAAAACTCAAATATACAAAATTAAATTACTCAATATTCACAACTTTTGAACTCTATATTCACAATTTTGTTATATATATTTAAAAATTGTGTTATACTATTGAACATAGAGTTTTGATACTGTTGAACATAGAGTTATGAAATTGTGAACATAGAGTTATAAAATTGTGAATGTAGACTTATGAAATTGCGAACGTAGAACTATGAAATTGTGAATATGAAATTATGAAACTGTGAACATGAAGTTATAAAACTGTGAACATAGAATTATGAAAATGTGAACATGGAGCTATAAAATTATGAACATAGAGTTATGAATTTGTGAACATAGATCCGGGTCCGCCTTGCAAGGTGGACCCGGGTACATGGCATAACAACTGTTACGGTCCACATAGCTGTGTGGGCAAATTATGCTATGACACGGCTCCACCTTGCAAGGTGGACCCGAGTCTATGTTCACAATTTTAGATCTTAATATACAGAATTACATTACTCAATATTCACAATTTTTAAACTCTATATTTACAATTTTGTTATATAGATTCAAAAATTGTGTTATACTGTTGAACTTAGAGTTTTGATACTGTTGACATAGAGTTATGAAATTTTGAACATAGAGTTACGGAATTGTGAACATAGAGCTATGAAATTGTGAACATGAAATTATGAAATTGTGATCATGAAGTTATGAAACTGTTAACATGGAGTAATGAAATTGTGAACATGGAGCTATGAAATTATGAACATGGAGTCCACCTTGCAAGGTGGACTCGGGTCTATGGCATAACAACTGGCTGTGTGGACCATGGTCTCAAAACAATATCGTTTTGTTTAATTTTATTTGAGCCAATGCCATATGGGGTCCTTCGAGTATAGTGGTTTAGCCACGTTTAGTCCTAAACTTTCAAATAACAACATATGGTCCTTCGACTCTCAAATTGTTACCATCCGTGGTATAAGTTTACCATACATGGTCCTTCAATTTTCAAAATTTAACCATCCATGGTCCTCTTGTAAGGACCATGGGTGGTTAAAATTTGATAGTTGAAGGAACATGTGTGGTTAAAATTTAATAGTTGAATGACTTTGAATGGTTAACTTGGATCACGAATGATAACAATTTGAAACTTGAAAGTAGAAGGACCACAGGTGTTAATTTAAAAGTTTAGGGTTAAACGTGACTAAACCAGTATATTCGGAGGACCTTAGATGGTATTTCACGTGGTCCAACTGCAACAATAGCTCATAATGTACATTATTTTAAAACATAATGTACATTATATTTCTTCAGATGTTTCATTATTCTAACATGGAGCTTATTACCAAAATGGTCCCTCGACTATTGCAAAATTACCAATTTGGTCCTCGACAATTTTTCGTACCCAATTTAGTCCCTCGACTTTGAAATTTTTAACCAATTTGGTCCTCCATTTATTTTACCGTTAAACATCCGTTAAATCGAGACCAAATTGGTAATTTTGCTATAGTCAAGGGACCAAATTGGTAATTTTTCAATAGTCAAGGGACCATTTCAGTGAAAAATTAGTTACCAATTTAGTCCCTTGACTATTAAAAAATTACCAATTTAGTCCCTTGACTATAGCAAAATTACCAATTTGATCCCGATTTAACGGATGTTTAACGGTAAAATAAACGGAGGACCAAATTGGTTAAAAATTTCAAAGTCGAGGGACTAAATTGGGCACGAAAAATTGTCAAGGACCAAATTGGTAATTTCACAATAGTCGATGGACCATTTCGGTAATAAACTCTTCTAACATGTGACATTAAATTTCTCCAGATGTTTCATTATTCTAACACGTAATGTACATTATTTTAACACATAACGTACATTATCCTAACACGTATTGTACACTATTCTAAAACATAATATACATTATTCTACCGCATAATGCACATTATTGACATTGTGTGGACATAAACAAGAGTGTTGTTAGATTTTGCACTATAAATTGCTTAGCTTGCTGTTCGAACAAATACAACACAATTGAAACCTTACTTAAAAAGCTTCTTCCTTTCTTATCTTCCCTCTTACAGAGCATATAATATAATCTATGTAGCCAGTCGAGAGCGTCCTGAACCGTCACTGAAAATTAAATGTTTTTAAGGCAGTGTTTTATAACACGGCATAGACATTCTTATGCCCACACTGATTCTTGTTTCCTAAAGGTTGCTAATCTACGTTGATGTTGTGTACCTATTTTCCAACAACCATTAACTGGATCATGCATCAATAATAATAGCAAGAATACAACATATTCATCAACTTCAACAATACTTGTATATGGAATTTGTGACAGAATCATGTTTACTTGTGGGTTGTGGGTTCAAAATTACACCTAAAATGGAAATAACTTCAAAATTACTTTGTTCCTCCCCAAAACAAAGAGGCAGCCAAATTATGAAATTCTGTTGGAGTTAGATATTTAGTATTACTTGGTAGCTAGAACACCAGTGAACATGTGAGGAAGTGGTCACCTCGAAAAATTAAGAATATCTGCTACTGTAGACCTTGAATTCTCGCCGCGAATCATCCTATCGGCTCCGGTGGCCTTCTAGTAGCCGAAAGTGGTCAGCCGGTTGGGCTTGTCGCTACAGGGCGACTGCACAGAGCCCCCAATTTTTTTAAAAAAATATTTTATGTATAGTTCAATATTTTTATACTTGATAAATATTTTTTAAAAATCTATATATTGGTCTTAGTTGTAAGTGGAAATAAATTTCTAGAAATAATTGACATCGCAATTTGGGTGAATAAATTTGCATTTAAATATGTATGAAAATGTCACTAATTTAAAATTTAATTTTGAAATGTATATTTTTCTTTGTTGAATTTTATGCATTATATTTAGACAAAAAAAATTATTACTTTTTCACTTTTGTCATAAAATACAATAACTTGAAGTCTATATAGATTTGGATACAATAATTACCTTAGTTATAGAGATTTTCTATATCTTTTGGACTTCTATCTTTATATTTCATAGGTCTTTTTGGATTATGTTTCTTACTTTGATAAATAGGTATTGTTTGTATATTATAGTGAAATCTAAATATTAAAAAATCTCTCTTCTCTTATGTTCTTATCTCTTTATTATTATCTTTATGTTTTTTGTTTACTCTATTATATTTAATTAGATTGCATCTTGAAACAAAAATAGTGAGGTCGAAATTAAACTATTAAATAAGGCCCTGTTTTTAATGGAACGGCCCTGCTGTCGCCGTTTCTGTACTTGCGATCTCTGGGCACACAAAAGAACCACAACTTATCCCCTATAGCTGCCAATGCTACAAACAAATTAAATTAAATCCCCCGCCCCGCCATAGTCAGAAATCAAAATAGGGTATATATTTTCGACAATAGATGGAGTGTTAAACATGACAATCGATGTTTTCATGCTTGAAAGGAGAAATTTTTCAACAATGTAAATGTCCATTTTAATCTTACTTGAAAGGGTATTTTTTCCGGCAAAAAAATTGATGAAAAATCTGCCGGTATTTTTTCTGGCAATTTCGACAGATTTATTTTCCGACGATAAATTGACTGAAAAGTGACTATTTTTGCAACAAATATAATAATTATAGACTAAAATTACAAAGTTTGAAAATCGTTGACCAATCCTACAAGTACCACAATAGTTATGGGACTAAAAGTGCAAAAACTTGCACCAGTACCCAACCCATCACATGATTTATACATTCTTTCTCACAAAAGACATATATAATTATACTAACCACTATAAATTATCATTGTGCACATAATATGGTTCCCTTTCTGCCCTCATCGCAATTGTTTAAATCATAAAAAATAAAAATAAAAATCCAAAACAAAAATTGAGAAACATATTATAAAGGACAAAACGTCTTTAGTTTTCAATGTGAGATAACTAATACACGCCCACCTTTAGCATTACCACCATTTAGGGGTGTTAGCGAACAAAGTTTTAGGTAAACTACTCGTGTTCGTGCTCGTTAAGCGTTCATTTATATTTGTTTATTAAGGTAACATAAATGAACAAATTTTAGAGCTCGGTTTATAAACAAACAGAGTCTGAACAGTTGTAGGCTTGTTTGTTAAGAGCTGAACAAGCCCGTTTGTGTTCGTTTATTAATGTTCATGAACAAGTTCGTTTAGTGTTTGCTAGTTTTGTAGTTGTGTTGTTTGTTTGGTTATTGTTTTCTTGTTCACATATGAAATGTGATCATGAACATGTGCAGGTGTTTGCTTATTAAGTGTTCACGAACGTGCTCATGAACTAAACGAACATGTTTGTTAACGAACATGTTCGTGAACCTGCTCGTTAACGTTAGCGAACACGTTCGTGAACGTGTTCGCGAACGTTAACAAACACTAATAAACGCTTAAAAAACGAACACGAACAGGATTTTCAAAAACCTTAACAAACGAACACAAACACGAACACTCCAAAATTCTTAACAAACGAATACGAACAACCTCCGTTCATTTATGTTCGGTCCGTTACCAGCCTACAAACATTCTAACACATTGAACTTCTTTGTAAAACCACTAAACATCAATATGGTGCCGGCCCTTATTTACATTTTTTTTTTTTGAAATTTAAATCCACCCATAAACTTTTGAATGGGTTCAATATATAGTGTATGCACGAATTTACAATAAACTCATGCTTTGTACAATTGTACTAAATGAGTATTAATTAAGTACATTTATAATAGTCCCAATTGTTGTTGTACAACAAAAATATAATAACCCAAAAACAAACAAGCAAAACCTTAACAAAAATTCTTAAAACTTTCAACATACCACGAAGAAAAAAAGGCAATCTAAACTTTGTAAATTAAAGAAAGTTACCCCACACCACCAATACATAATTAGCTATGTAATACTAGTAACACTATGCCCCACCCACCCCCCACACTCACACATGTGCCCTACATATATAGTGATCTTAGGGCTGAGCTTGCTTGAGAGGTGCAATACCATGGCCATTAGAAGACCCATTAGAAAGCCCAAGCCCGAATCGCTTCCATGCATGGGCTTTCACATCCTCAACGAACCGATTCATGTTTTTTTGGGATGTTCCCTCCATTGCTAATGCATTCTTTAATGTGCTCTTCACTTCAAGCACTGCATTCTTCAGCTCCACACTCTTTCCACTCATGAAAACGTTTATTTTCTCCACGACTTCCTGTCGTGTGATGGACGTTTTGTCACATAAATTAATCCCAATTTTCCAATCGTTAACCACTAGCTTTCGGTTAGAAAATTGGTCCGTTACCAACGGGTAACATATCAACGGTATTCCGCACCAGATGCTCTCCAGTATCGAATTCCATCCGCAATGAGTCAAGAACCCGCGAATCGACGGGTGCGAGATCACCTCCGTCTGCCGGCACCACGGCACAACCAAACCTCGGTTCCCCACGTTTTGTTCAAACTCGGGGGGCAAAAAATTTGTTTCCTCGGAGCTCACGATGTCGGGCCGGACAACCCAAACAAAGCTCACCCCGCTGAGCATAAGCCCGTGGGCTATCTCCACTATGTCCGCTTTGTTGGTGTGGGCGTAGCTGCCGAAGGAAACGTACAAGACCGACCCATCGGGCTTAGCATTGAGCCAGTGAGAGCAGTCCGCCTCGGATAATAGGCTGGTGGTAACCGGGTTCTTGCTGAAACCGGACGGGAAAATGGGCCCGATGGCGTAGACGGGCTGCTTCATGTTTAAGACAGCGAGGGTTTCGGGCTCGAGCTCTTGGACTGTGTTGCAGATAATAATGTCCGCATTCTTAACATCCTCGAATGCAATGTAGATGATTCTGTGCATCACCGTCCATATATCAGTTGATTGGAGATATGACGTCAGGTCCCTTGGTTCAATTGCTTTGACTCCTGGTATATAGTCTATGGTATCCTCTCGATTATCTGATAATTCATCATCAAAATAACCAAACATTTAGTCATCCAATTATTATTATTATGGAAAATTGTAATTTATATCCCTCCATAATATGCTAATTATCAATGTCATTTCTAAATTATTAATGAGGTAAATATTGTCCTTCAATTTTTAAAAATGAAACATATATTATTTCTCCCGTAGTGTAAATATTGCCCCTTATGTTGGTATGGAAGAAACCGTTTTTTAAAATAGAAGGGGCAACATTTACACCACTAATAATTCAAGAGTGACATTGATAATTAACATATTATGGAAGAGCATAAATTATAATTTTTTCTTATTATTATTAGGATTGTTTTATTGCACACTTTTTTGTTCAGTGCTTTATTTTTATTATTATTATGATTATTATTATTATTATTATTATTATTATTATTATATTATGCATTTGTAGTCCCAAGACATTATTGTAAAGCTTACACCAAAGTGATTTTGCAGGCCGGCAGACAGACAAATCATTTTATTGGACCTTTTTATAAACTAAAGTTATCACCTCTGCATCCTACTTGCAAGTTGCAAACCTTCTCAGATGATAAATACATAAATATTCTCTCTGTGGCTTTTGGATCATATACGATAATTAAGAAATTAGACTTGAAAATACCTTAATTTTGGAGGAAAAAAAAACAAAGAATTATTAAATGGAAAATAAATCTATTTTTAAAAATTTTATTAAAAATAATCAAATATACCCTCAAACTATATACAAAAGTAAACACATCTTTAAACTATAAATTAAACATCTCAAGTCATGAAATAAATTTATTTGAATTTATTAGCTGGTTACCAGAAGGTAATCAGTTAAAATGTGTTGGAGGAGATATTTTATTCAAATAAATAAATTAAAAATAAAATTTTGTAAAAGAAAATTGTTCCATGGATTCTTCATTGGAAATCATTACAAAATTTTTATAATTTAGGACCTAATTATTGTTTCCGATTTAAGAATTTTTTTGAAACACTTGTAGCTCAAATAATTAATGTCTCAACTACTGGGATTTGATCCGGTGACCACCTATTTAAAATAATAACAAAAAGTATCATCACACTACATAATAGTTGATGGATATAATAAGAAGATTTAAAATAATAACAAAAAGTATCATCACACTACATAATAGTTGATGGATATAATAAGAAGATTTATTTGACCCGTTTACAAATTTTATTTTATTTCAAATTTATTTTATATATGAACAATGCAAAAACTCCTATGAGATTGTTTTTGTAAATATTATATTTTTCTTTATAAGTATTACACTTTCCCTTTTAACTAACTAACAATCAATTTAGGATTAGTATTACATTTTTCCTCATTATATTATGTTTTCACTCATAATTAATAATATATATATATATATATATATATATATATATATATATATATAATTAATATTACAGTTTCTATCATAAATATTACATTTTCATCTAGACCATTTTCATCATAAAATATTACATTTACATCTAAACTCAATCTGTCTCACATAAATAGATTGGTAAGATAATCTTACCAGAGAGTCCATGTATAATAACAAATTACTATAGACAACTTTGACTATTTTTATAACATCTATAAAAAGAAGGTAAAATTGACCTTTTGGCAAATATCCTGTGGTATATACCAACTAAAACTTAGGGACCAATGTGGGGTTAATAATAATATTAGCAAGCAACGTAACATGGTAGCACAAGAACCCCACAATCTCATAAAAGGAATGTGAAAAGGGGAAACACCACCAACCACACTTGACACTACCAACCAATTGAGAGAAAGGAGGCAACATAGTTTTTGTCAACTTGTGTTATTGGTGCTTTATTATTAAAAGAAAATTATTTCCACATTTGTTTCATGACCATTACTCGCCTGCTAGGTTACTCTTATATTTGATCTTCTAGTATTATTGTTTTCATATAAAGTGTACACTTTTTTTTTTTGGTTCACATTTAATCTAGCTTTCTGACCAAGTATATATCCAATAAAAACGATTAAATATATTGTATTTTTAATTCAAAAATCATATTGACTTCACTGTTGCACTTTTGAGGAGGAAACATATGGCTCTGAACTGGAAATAAGAAAAATTTTAAGGAGAAAACGTTTGGTTTTGAATTGAAAATGTGAAACATTTTAACTATTTTCTAGTGATAATTTGATCACAAAGATTAAAGATAACCAAAAAGTAAATAAATAAAAATCATACACCAAATATAACACAAGTAACATCTAAAGGACCAAATATAAAAGTATCTTAGTACGATTAATACTGCATATACTCTGACATTCTACTCTTGCTCACATTATGTTATCCTTTAATTCATTAAAAAAAAATATGGTCACAGTTTTTTTTTATTGTCATTCTCTTCCAATAAAATTAAGTCACATAGCCGAAATTTACTCCCTTGAAATTCATATTATAATTATACTACTAGGATCAAATGGAATGTTACTAAAAGTTGATTGTCATCTATAAATTTATGACGAAAAATAGAGTTATATGATAATGTGTAGGTAGAATTGAATGTAAATAATAATAATAATGTTGAGTGTCGGTGGGAAATGGGAGTAAATTAAGAAGGTGAATAGAGTGTACCTACCGTTGGAATTGGCAAAATGACCGTTTTTCTTGAGCAAGTCGATGTGGTAGTACAGAGACAAGACGAGGGCGGGTTCGGTCCAGAAGGAAACATTGACGAGGTTGTACTTGTCGGCGATGACGGATGTCCAGGTGAAGAAAGTGTCGGCGATCATACAAGTGAGGGGGGGATCCTCATCGGAGGCGACCAGATTCCCGACAAGCTCATCCACGTGGGCAGGGAAGACATGGAGAATGCCCTCCTTAAACTGGTCGTGATTAAGCGAGCGGTCAAACCCCAAGGGGAAGCCGTCGGTGAGGGTGGCGTAGCGGATGTCCAGACCGGATTTCTTGGCGATGGCTACGATGTCGTCTTTGTGGTTGTTGGCTTGGGACTTGGAGATTTGGGAATGGACGTAATGGGTGTTGACGAAGGTTATGGTGAAGCCTCTTGAGGCGAGGTTGATGGCCAGGTAAACGAAGGGGGTGACGTGGCCCTGGTATGGGTATGGGATCATGATGGCGTGAGGTTTTTGGTGATGCCCCGCCATTGGACGGCGGCCGGCGGCGGAGATTGGAGGGGGATCGGAGTGTTGAATAGTACGCGGTGTTTGGTGTGGTGTAGGGGGGGACCTATAAATGGCCACCACTTTGAGGCTTCATAATTGAAGGGTCAAATGGGGGAATATAATTATGGACTGAGATCCACTCCTTGATAAATAAAGCTCACCGCCATTTAATAAGGCACGGATAATAATACCATAAATTATCTGGGAGTACCATGGATAAGGTCTACCTTTCATTACGAATTTTGATTCAAAAATAATCTCTAAATCTCAGTCTATAATTATAAATTAACATCTTATGTATCTGCAGTTAACATCTTATGTACTTACATTTAGAATTTATGTGTTTGTAGTTATCATGTTATGTCTTTATAATTATTATATTATGTATCTTCAATTTGTCTACAAGTACATAAATGATTAATTGCATGTATACAATACGTTAATTGCAGACATATAATTCTTAGATTGAGTTTACAATGTAACTAGCTATTGCCCCGTGCGATGCACGGACTAATAATAAAAGTTAATTTTATATAGTATTATTTATAAATTATAAAAAATGAGATTTTTAATATACAAAGGTATAAATTTTAAAATGTATGTCTAAATATAATTAACCATGAACAAAGACTGATTTTTTAATTAGTATTGAGAGACTTCTGGCCATATGCTTAAGAGAAGCAGACCTCTAATATGTTAAATTAATTGATTTAATATTAGTTTGGGTCTAATTACATTTTTTTATTTTGTTTTGCCTACCTAGTTATAATTTTTAATCAAACTTAAGAGTAAACTTTATAATTTTTAATCTAAATTATATAAAATAGAGAACATTAAAGTTTGATTTACTTATCACTGATAACGTTTGCTAGAGAATACATAAAAAAAATTATATTATATTCAATAAGTTTGGTAAATTTAAATTTATTATAAAAATGCAAACTTAGTACAGAACTATTATAACACTGTTTTACTGTATACTACAATTCAAATATTTCAATATGGAAATATTTCTTTTATATGATCTTCTGGAGTATACCAAGAAAGACACTTTCATCCTTTGAACTGAAGTGAACTGGTCATATATATATATCCATCGCCACAACAAAATAAACATAAATAGATTTAAAGATTTGGACTTAATTAAAAGTTAAAACAGGATGTAAACACTGGACATTTCTAAACTGAAGACAATAACTACAAAAAAAAAAAAGGAACAATTAAATGAATGCTAAATTTGTTCGTTAAAAGTGAAGTAGTCTGCACTCAACTTTACAGATATGCGCAGCTTGAAAACATAAAAAAACTTAAAAAGGATACACACTACAGATAAAAACATATACGTGCGAAAACCTATACTTGATAAAAATATACACCACAGATTACAAATTTCAAATCCATGAAATTTAATTTCATTAATTTACACAACTAATGTAACACCCCAATTTTCACATCTGGGATTTATTACAAAATCCTAATATTACAATACATTGCGGAAGCGTCTAACCAGCAGAAAACTGGGTGTTACCGCCACGCTTAGGTATCTCTCCTATACCCAAACGCTAAGGCTAAACTTACAACCTCAAATAACCATATCAATATCCAGATATGTACATATGGAATAATTCTCCAGGGTGTCTATTCTAGGACAGAGTAGTCTTCAACCTCGACTTCCATCCTATTCAGAGCTCACGCTAGACTGCATCTAGTAGATGACACAATGAAGTGCAGTTAGCGCGACGGCGAAGTAAGGATATCCATTATCACTCGAAAATAAACAAAGGTTTCGAAAATATAATCATTTGTAAGTTATAAAATTTACCCACGAATTATAGCTCTACCTGCAATCAGGTTATAAGTAATAGATAAAATAATATAAGGCGTATCGCTAACTCAACGAAACTTCTCTCATAAAAGGTACCGGATCATTGCCACCTAAACACATTTTTCTGTTTTTTCAGACAAGTTTGTAAAAATATTTCATTCCCGTAGTTTCCCTCATTTTCACTCAAAAGGAAGTTCGACAGCACATTTCCGTGCTCAAAATTCGTCACATTTTGGATAGAATCATTTCCTTCTCAAATCGTTACCGAGTAACTCTTTTCTCATCTTTAAAACCTCCTTAGTTTCTTGTTAGTAAGCGTGAGGCCTTTGGAGCATTCTCGTAACTCCCTCTCGGACCACTTGGATCATCGAACTCGGGTTCAGTGGTCATCACCCGGTCTAACACTGATCCCCTGGACGAAGGGTTCGTTAAAATGATTCCTAGCTGGCCTAGCTAGGTCCATAAAAACCAACACCTACCCGAACTTCTGGAGTAACTATACCTTAAATGTGCACATCCCCATAGGAATACCTCATCCTACGAGTTATATAGTACTCGGCGAATAGACTTCGCCCTGCAGTATGAACTGGTCATACAATATTCAAAACGACCACTGGGCCATGGCACTTAAAGCCACCCGTGGGTCAATCAAGGTCCTCCTCAACTCGCTTTAGAAACTAAGGGTTTGAAAACATGATTCTTCCTTCAGTTTTTCTTTCTCAAATCATTTCTTTTGGACATATTTCTCATTTGAGTCCAGTAGTTGAAATCGGCTATCTCATCAGCCCAAGAAGGATTTTAAAAATACTCTCAGTGCCCTTAGGCCTTTCAATCATCATTTTCTCATTATTCTCATGTAAGGTACTCACTCATTAAAAGTAGTATTTTCCTCAAAATAAGGTTTTGACAACCTGTTTACCAAAATAGCATACGTTCTTTCGACGTAAGTTTTATAAAACTTTTTTATTTACTCACAGGCTTTCCAACACAATTCCCCAAGCCACCAGAGTTGTACTTATCTCTTAACAACAATATTTTCTTCTAAGGTAATGCACATACATTTTTCCAAAACCGATATTTCTTTTGAAAATAGATCTCTTTTGCCCGTAGGCCTATCAAATTTTGTATCACATACATACGTAAATATTTTGGGAGATAGTACAGTTGGAAAACAACTTAGACATAGTTTGACATCATGCCCAAACTTTTTGGACTGAAAATTCTGGATTGAACATTCTGGACGTCAGTGGACGCATGGTGGACGCGCGTCCACCTTGGCGTCCACACCTACGGCTTTTTTTCTCAAAAATCTGGACGCCAGTGGACGCACGGTGGACGCGCGTCCACTGGGGCGTCCACCCAAATCTGCCAGAAAATTTCTGGCGCAGTCCGAAAGATTGCGCCGGTAAAAATAGTTCCCGAACTCTTTTTCACTTGAAATTTTTATGGTAGAACCCCAACTTATAGTACTTAATGTCCATAAAAAGTTTTGGTCAAAAAGGTCCACGAATTAACACAGAAAATTACCTTTTTGCCCTTGGTCCGAAATATCCTTCTCACTGGACCAGTTTTGGGAAAATAAGCAAAAACCATACTTACACTACTCCGATCATTATGAAATTTTATATGTAGGTTCTACACTTGTTGATCTACATGTCTACAAAATTTGATGTCAAAATACCTTACCGATTTTTCCCAATAATTTTCGAAAGGTCACTGCCGGAAACTAGTTCGATTTTTACTCAATAATTTCGCAAGTATAGGTTTATATGGGCATAAATACAACCCATACATGTATAAAATAGCTATAACATGTAGATTAGAATTTACCAAAATCAAAGTAAGGATTTTTGAAGCCAATTTATAGATCCATAGTTGTCACGTAAAAATTCCTAACCATATAATTTCCTAGCAATTGTCTATTTCCAAGTGATTGAGCCAACTTAAGGGATTCCTTACCTCCCAAGTAGATTTCTAAAACCGTAGAAAGATGATGATCTCTTCCTTCAAACCTTTCACCGAAGATCCTAAATAAAAATTTCCATAACAACAATATTTCCAAGAATCTTAGCTTACAATAAGTTCTACGAGAGGATTCTAGTCTTTTAACCGAATAAAATTCAAAGCCTTACCTAGGATGGAAGAGCTTGGTGGAGAACATGGCTATGGAGTTCTTGAACTAAGAATGAAGATGAAGATGAGATCTACTTTCTCTCTCCTTTCCCCTAATATTTCGGCCAAATGGAGAAGAAATGCAAGACTTGGAGCTCAATCTTTATGGCTAGCTTATTCTACACTCCTCCCCTTAATTAATTATTTAATTACCATGTGGTGAAATAGGGTGACACTTGTCAAAATCCTATGGTGTGTCTTGTAGAATAAGGCTCCTTTGCCAGTAAGGGATTAAATCAGATAAAAGTTCGGAGGAATATAACTTAATTCGGGAAAATTCTAACGCCAAAATTATCGTAAAAATATTCCCGTCGCAAATCACCAATTTTGGGA
Source organism: Ipomoea trifida (assembly GCA_003576665.1). Lineage (NCBI taxonomy): Eukaryota > Viridiplantae > Streptophyta > Magnoliopsida > Solanales > Convolvulaceae > Ipomoea > Ipomoea trifida. Next base: position 9,317,007 of record CP025649.1, on the reverse strand, counting down.
ATTTTCCGATAATCCGCCAAATTTAGGTTCAGAGTCCGTAACAATTTATCCCTTACGATCCATTTATAAATTCTCTTGAACCAATTAAAATTTCAGGCCTAATCGTATGATACTCAATAATTCCAATCCTGAAAAATCCGAATTGAATCCACATCCTTAAAATTTTCTCGGTTCGCAACCGATACGTAGTTCGCAACTTATCGATAATTAACCCTTAAACGAAAAATTATTTCGAGTACCGAATAGTCTTCTCTTAAATGTCATAGCTTAATAAAAAATTTTATATTGCTATTTTCGAATCTTAACTTTGTCGTAAAAACCGAGGGGTTACAACTAATCACTATTGAACTTGATTTTTTTTTTTTTTTGCATAAATAAATATTGTTTGTCAAGATCAATTAAAATATCATAAATTAATATTTACAAAATACAACATAGATTATAAAATTTAAAAAAAAAAACATTTAATGTAATATACATTTTGAATTGTAAGTACTGTAGATTTTAATATAAAACATAATAAAATAAATTTAAATCAATAAATTCAAACCCAAATAAACAAAGTATTGATAGAATGATACTTAAACAAAATCTAAATAATATTGTATATGTAATTTATATGATACTTGATTATGGTACAAATATTGAATGTAATTATATTAAAGTTTAAAATTTGATTTATGTATCAAATATTTCATTGAAATAATTATAGGTATGTTAGCAAATACGATAATTTAATTGAAGTACAAATGTGTATATAACTAAAATAGATTTAAATAGTATTTGCACATAATAAATATCTTTCTATTTAATACTATTTATTCTACACCGTATATGCTTATAATTATTTAATATCTCTACTTATTACAAAATTTAATTTAATTTTTTACATTTCAGGCATTATGTAGTTTCAATTTTTAAATGTATACTTTTTTTATTTTAAATTACTTTTATAAAATTAATTAAATATATTGATATTTATAACCATTGCTCCCATCTGAAGCAAAGCAATTAATTTTTAAATGTATCTTTCTTCATTGCATCTTTCTATACACTTATTGCATGTAAAGTTTCAAAGCTAATTAATGCATGTAAATTTCAAATATTTGAAAATTGTGAAGCCACCCAAAATTAGCATCACCTTTCACACCCAAACCCAAATCCATTCACACCATCATCAGTTTCACCAGACCACCTACTATAGACGACGGAAACAAAGCAAATCCGGCCAAATATACTGAAAACAAAACCACAACAAAATAATTTATTTTTTATGCCGTAGTAAACCGAAAAATTCATGTTGTAATACACTAAAAACTTCAGTTTTTTTATTTACAATTTTGTAAATACTTTAATTTAAAACCATAATAAAACAAAATTTAAATCTGTCCCTGGTTCAACCAAATTTGGACCCGCAACCCCGCCGGAAAGCTCTCCTCTGCGGCTCTGCCAATGACACCTTCAACTCCCGCGCCTTCCATCTCTCCGTCGCCCCCACAAACGCCGTCTGCACTTGCTCCGACGTCTGGGCCTCCGCCACATCCTCCATCGTCCCCATTGCTTAGTTCCTCACCATAGTTTCATTCTTCCATGTTATCACCATCATTTGTATGAACACCCATTTCTTTTTCTTTTTTTTATTTTCCTTTTCCTTCTTTTTCAGCGTCCCATTCTTCTTTCTTCTTTCTACCTTTTCTTTTCTTTCTTCTTTCCTCTCTTCTTCTTCTAAAAAATAATAATAATAATAATATAAAGAAAAAGAAGAAAACGTTACCTGCCATTAAAATTAGATACAAACAATTTATATAAATATAATCTAATAATGTGGTAGCCCAAAAAAAATCTAGAATGCAGTGCTTCCTTCTTCTCTGTTTCTGTTGTGTTCGGCCTCACACATGTTCACCCACCAACTTTCTCTGATGTGAGCAAGCTTCCTTCTCCAGCATCTTGGTGATGGCAATAGAAGCCTTGCTCGTTGATGATGTCAATGGTGTTTCGACGATAGAGTTTCGACGGCGGTGGCTGGGTTTCCCGTCTCCGGCTTGGGGCTTCTATTTGGCTTTCCTTTCTGGTTTTGCTATCTCTGCACCTAATTCAAAAATGAATTTTGTAGTATTGCTTGTGATATGAGATGTATTTATATTGTTGATTTAGATGTAAATTCTGATTTTGAATTTTAAATTCATCTGTAAGTAATTAATGTTAATCTTGTAAATTGTAAAAGTTATTTTGCATTTCAAATATTGTAGTAGTTATTGGAAATTGTAAGCATGCTTTGTTTGTTGCAGTAAATGTGAACACAATAAATGCATTCATACCTTTTAATCTCTTTTTACTGATAATTTTATAAATTTATCAAAACTACGTAGTTTTGACTGGGCGGGAAAACGAAAATATTTTTATTTTCCAGAAATGTGTGGCTTTTATATATATATAGATATAGATATGAACCATGGTTTATGATATAACAATTGTAAATGTGTAATAATACAAGATTTAAAAAAAAAATCCATTTTTTTTAAAAAAAAATATATGTTTTAATTCATTAGCTATTACCTTAAATTGGCTGACCCACTCTGAAATATACTTATCTTATAACATTATATGATGAAAGATTTTGATTTAAAAAAAAAATAGTCATTATATATATAATGATCATTTATAGAAAAGATTTGTATCCTTTATGGAAAATGAGTATTTTTAGGGAAACTATTAACTGAGTATTATGTTTTACTCGAGTAATGTCTAATCTTACTCATTAATGGTATTTGTATCCCGGTACCAAATTCCTTCATTGCTATAAAACCATCTGTTATTTTAATTTTTTTTTTTAACTCCTTAATATGGTGATATATTATTAACATTTAACACTAGTATTTTATATGCATGCTGCATAAAAATATATATCTAATATTAATTAGAGTTAATTTCATTTTTGGTCCTAGATTTATAGGTGACATTCCACTTTTTGTCCTCTTTTATCAAAACATCCACATTTGGTCCTAGTATTATTGTGGCATGACCATTTTTGGTCCTCCACTCCTCCGTCAACAAAATTGTTGAAATGTCGTTAAATACAATGATTTTTCAATCATTTTTATACAAAGTAAGTTGACCCCGCTATATTTTTATGTTTATTTTTTTTGAAAAAATCTGTAATTAAAGACCAAAATGCCATTGTATTTAATAACATTTAACAATTTTGTTGACGGAGGACCAAAAATGGTCATGCCACAATAATACTAGGACCAAATATGGATGTTTTGATAAAAGAGGACTAAAAGTGGAATGCCACCTATAAATCTAGGACCAAAAATGGAATTAACTCTATTAATTATGATATGATTAATATTATTAAAGTAAGATTTTTAGATACAATAAATTACTAAATATAATTATGGTAACCTTTAATTAAAATTTAAATAAAATCAAACTTATTTTTTTGAGTACTAAAATCAAACTTATTTCTTATATATAATGTTTACATACATTATTATCATGGAAGAATATAAGAAAAGTTATTGTGTGTGCAAGTGCATGGTAATAAATAATAATAATAATAATAATAATAATAATAATAACAACAACAAAGATAACAAAAGTTATAACGGTATGGTTATTTTTATCCAAGAAATTGTATAGTACAACTCTTATAGAATAATGTATAAAAAACTTAACAGAAAAAATAAATATAAAATTATGGATATAATTTGGATTGTGACTTATTAGGTTTTTAATTAAATTATATTAGAATACGTAGCACAACATTTTTTTTTTTTTTACTTTCTCTTTCTTCCAATTATGTGAGTGGAAATATACCTACTAAAGAATGTCAAATTAAAGAGAGTTGGGTCATTATTTTGTTCCGAATAAAAATCAAACTAATATATTATTAGTTTTATAATTATACAACAAAATATCAGATGTTCTATGCAAAACTATTAATAAGTTATGACTCATGATTGTAGTTTAACGTTAGTACTAGTCCTTTTATACTTATTTTTATTTGTTAATCTTTTGAAGAAACGATGACTATTATTGGTCATCTATAAGTTATCCATAAGACCTTTGTCATTTAGCTCAAGCCCTCCAAGTCTGAAGTCTCCAACCCACACTTCTCCCCTATGTAATAGACTTTGACCTATGAGTCTTTTTTTATTTGTTATTTTTTTGAAATTATAAAGCTGACAAATATCACGCTTGCAAGATTAAGAGTTCATAATATAACTAAGATCTAGTCATATGCACAACAAGACAAATTCACAACTTCCTACACCATAATCTCATTGCATGGCGATGCCCTCTATCCTACCCCTAGCAACTCAATTGCATATAAACACATTACCAATAAAAAAAGAACATGACAAGTACTAAAGATAAAGAGAATGACAATGCTACCCAAAAGAGAATTACAAAAACTTAGACAAATTCAAACAAAAATAATATTTATTTAGACTATCGTTTTTAGACAACGTTTTTACAAAGTTACAAATATTTATTTTAATGACAATTATAATCAATCTCTCCTATATTATCTTGCATTCATATATTTTGAATTCTCAATTTAAATAAATAAATTCAACATTCAATTGCATATGCATAAACACCTCCTATATATATAATCTTATATTCATATATTTTGAACTACTTATTTAAAAATAAACAATGTGTATTATTTTATTCGTACAATGCGCGCGTGAAAAATTAGTTATATGATACATATGACGATTGATGTTTACAAATTACAATTAATATAAAAGAATATTATTAAAATATCTTGACTTAAATTTCTCTTAATGAGAATCAATCTTTGACCTCGTGTCAGAGACATCGGATCTCACTAACACTACAGAGCAGCCTTTTAGTAATGACTAATAATTATTTTTAAATAATTATAGCAAATATAATTATGCTTTTGAAAAATGAAATTGAATAATTAAAGTGAAGGGCAGTGGGAGTTTTTATTTCTTTTTTTGAGTGGCTATGTTGAAAAGGGAATCTAAGAGTATGCGTCTGAATCATAAAAAATAATTAATTAATTAAAATGTAAAATCTGACTGACATTTTACATTGTAGTTTAAAAGCAAATTATTAAAAAAATTTATATTTAATCAGTAAAATAAATATTACTATATTTTCAGTTTTTCTACTTTTTATGTTCTTCGATTAGATCGTCCGATCTGAATTTTAATACTCCTTGAATTATCCTTTGCTTATTATATTTTGATAATAAACTTGACTAAATTTCAATTTGATTTTAAATATTCTAAGTTTAGCATTTTAAAATAAAAATTATAATTTTATAAAATAACTATTAATTATCGAGTAAATACCAGTGGAGGTCCTCCGACTTTGATGACACCGCCACTTTTAGTCCTCAACTTTTAAATTAACCACTTTTAGTCATCCGACTTTGATGACACTGTCACTTTTAGTCCTCAACTTTTAAATCAATCACTTTTAGTCTTCTTACTTTTTGTTTCTAGCCACATATGATCCTTCCTTTACAATTGGACATCTAACGTCATTTTCTCAAGGGCAATTCAAAATATATGAATGCAAGATAATATAGTCGAGGGTTTGATCTGATTGAGTATTTTGATAGTATCCCGTTGTATTTCCTCTACTATTTGTATGACTTTGAATTAATGAAACTTTTGTCTGGTTTTTCAAAAAAAAAAAATCATTGTATTGTTAATTCAACGGTTAGGAGCTAAAGGCCAACGGGCACAAACAACAAATTACAACATGAATAATATTTTTTGTTATTCATTTGGGCCCGATTGGTAGCCATCTCAACTTCTTCATCTTATACCATGGACTAGGGTTATTATTGCATTGTGAATCCTAGTTCAAAAATTATGTGTTTGCAATTAACATATTTTATACACATAATTAACAATTTTTGTACCTGTAAACAAATTAAATGCATATAACATGATAACTACATACACATAAATTGTTAAGGTAGGTATACAAAATATGTTAACAACAGACACATAAAATGTTGGTTAACATGTTATGTGTCTGAGGTTACCATATTTTGTACATGCAGTTAACAGTTTATGTGTCTGTAGTTATTATGTTATGTGTCTATAATTACCATGTGATGTGTCTTCAATTTGTTTACAGATACATGTTAACTGTATGTACAAAATGTGTCAACTTCAGATACAGAATCTGAGAGTTATTTTTAGAGTATGATCAACAATGCAAGGTAGACATTGGTCCATGGTATAAGGCAAATTATTGTGTGGATAACGATTCAAAACGACATCATTTTGATGTTAAAAAAATTCTTTGCTCCACGCACGTGTTAAAATAATGAATATTCTGGGGTAAGATGATGTATTTATGAGTTAAAATGATGTACTTCATATATGTAAGAATAATGAAATTTCTGGAATAATATAATGTATTTTATGAATTAGAATAATATATTTTATATGCTAGAATAATGTATTTTATGAGTTAGAATAATGTATTTAATTATGTGTTAGAGTAATGTATTTTATGATTTAAAATAATATACTTTATGACTCTATTTGGTAATGGCTGTTAGTTGATTGAGTTAGAAGGTATAATTAGTTTATAGCATTAGCTGATTGTAGAAATGTGTTTTATAAATTAGCTATTAGCTGATAGATTTTTGGTATAATTTCTTTTTTCAAAAAGCTAATTGAAAAAATTGTTTTGAGCAACATTTTGAATTTTAGCATTTTAGAGTTATAAAAAGTTGATTAACTATCTTCAAAAAAAAAGTTGATTAACTAAACACTTATATTGATTTTTTAACCAAGTTAAACAACTAATAATAATCAAATAAGTTAAAATTGATTGATAAGTTAATTATTTTAACAAATAAGGCTTGTGTGTTTTTAGACTGTAGTCCAATGCTATAATTTGCCGGACAATAACCACTGGGCAAGGTAAATCCAAAATTGGTCCTATCTTTAAACAAGTTGGTTCTTTGTTAATTCATTTCGGCCCGATTGGTAACCATCTCCACTTCTTCGTGGTCCCTACTGAGTGATGATTTGTCATGTCGGAATTGGGCTTTTGATGGGCTAGAATTTGTACTGTTGATACGCTTTCGGGCTTTTAGCTCTCGACAATATCTAGCCCGTATTGGGTAAGGGATAATGCCCGGCCCGAGGCTATGAACTATTGGATCAGGGAAAACCCGATGGCCGATACGGAGTATTTTGGATCTTAATGGAGATCCAGAGCAGAACAATAATCACGAGGACAGTCGTAAACAAGTACAAGTGTAAGAGAGTCAAGAAGATATCTTTCTCCGCCGTCGGACTGTTTATTGCCGGCCGACGATCTATTCTCCGACGCCACAAATGGGGATGAGCATCGGCTTTCTTGTCGGCACTTTTGGTGTTCTGATCCTCTCCCACGCTGCTTACTCCACCATCCAGTGTAAACCCTAGTCCTTTCAATCTAAACTAAGTTCACAGTTTAGGGTTTGCTTTCCCTAAAAATTCGATTAAAAGATGTTGCTTTTATTTATTTATTTATTTATTTATTTAAAAACTGCAGATAGGGCTTTGCTTAAGATCACTGAGGAAGAGTTCTCTGGTCCTCCCATCAATGTAAATTCTTAATCTCCTTTTGTTCTGAATGTACTTTTTGCACAAAATTTGATTATGTGTGTGTATGTGATTGCGTTTTATGGGTGTGTAATGTGGAACTGGATCTTTTGCTTTGGAATTGCAGGTGGTTATGGAGTTGATAATAGGGTTAGTATTGTGCATATGGGCTGCACTTATTGTACCCGGGAAGTTTTTGTCCATACATCCCCAATCCGAGGAGAACAGGTATGTCGTTTTGCCCCGTTATTGTTTATGGTTAGACTATGATGCTTTAATACAGGGGAAAAGTGTAGAATTGTGGTTTATGATATTTATGTGGTAGATTGTAGAGTGATTTAATCTTTATTTGATGGTGAATCAAGCAAGGGTGTTTAATTATGATGTATACTAGTAGGAGAATGTTGCTCTATTCGAGCTCAATTGTTGTCATTCACTTGGGAAAAGTGGTGTTTGTAAGTGGTTTCTTGTTTAGATCTGGCATCTTCTGCTGAATTCGCTTCTTCTCTTTATTTCTTCCTTCCTTCTTTCTCTCCATATTCTGCTCTTTAATCTTTGGCATTCTGGTGAGAGCATTAACTTTGATAATCTTTGAAGAGGAAGAGGCAATAACATATGAACCGAAAAATTTTGAAAAACACAAGAGCACACTCAATTGGGATTTGAAGATTGAAGTGGAACGATTTTGAAAAGAGAGAATGTTGAAATTTCAATTTGATGTGGACATACAATCATGAAATTGTGCTTGTTTGTTAATTGTTGTAGCTATAGTTACCAAAATAGTTACTAAGTTTGAGTTCCCCTCAATTTTCTTTTTACTTGTGTATCCTCACTAACCTTCACTTTCTATGGTTGTAATTCTATTTTTAAAAATTACTTGCAAGTAATTTTTTTTTTGGGTATACATTGTATTGATATCATGGTATGTGATTAGAGTAAGATAAACCTTCTTTTTATATGGAGTATGGAGAATTTCCATATTGATTGTTGTGCACACAATCTTCCATCCTTCTGTCGCCCCCACCCAGAAACCAAACAACAATAACAGGCAACCACATGTGCATGCACCTACAAACAAGTGGGGTTGCTGCAAAATAAAATTAGAAAACTACAGCCCACTGGTTTACCCTCGAAGAGTATAGAAAGACAGTGGGTACATCTACAATATCATTTACTTTATCTTCACAGTGTGTTCAGATGCATGAGATGGAAGGCAGGGGATATAAATTCTTGGGCCATTTGTTGGGGTAGTTTGCTATGAGAGTGTCAACTGCAAAATCTGAGCTTTGGACCATAGAATAATAGCCCAAAGTTCTTTTTCCCCAATGTTTCTCTAACTTTTCTGGGACCAGTTGCTTTTCTGGTTTTTCATTGATACGTTTTCTTTTAAAACTGTACTCAATATTAAGTATTTAAGTTCATCTTTTAGATTGTCCAAAAGGGCAGAAGGGGACGGAACATAATTAAGTAGCAGAGCTTATTTAGTTATACACTTATACATTGATGCAGATATACCTATTCTAAGTATTTGTTTCCGTGATGTTCTAGCTTTGTGTTTACCAGTACGTAAACATACTGGGAAATCAATTTATTCTCTTCTCTTGATGGAATATGCCGTGTGAATTCTAAAGATATGGCATTGCTATGTTCTCTAATATGCAGGGTGGTTGCTCTACCTGCCAATCTGGACTTCATGATTTTCAATCACCGAGGGAAAGCGTTTCCTCTGGAAGTTGATTTCAAGTTGAAGTGACACGAGGGGAACCAAAGTTTTGCGTTCTCTTGCAAATCTTTTTCTTTCTCTACAAAGCAGTTATTTTAGTGGCATGACAATTCCCAAATGTATTGTGAAATGTTGTATTTTCTTTTGTTGATCTGCAAAATGGAGCAGCTTCTAATCTTTAACCTTACTATGCCAATACATTGATGTTTTTATGTTTGCCTAGGAGAGGATCTTGGTGCTGTTTCTCCTTGATATTCAATTCCTTCCATTGTTTGAGTAAAAGAATAGGAAAATGGCCTAAGATGATCTTGTGGAGAAGTGTTGCAGAAAGGGCATTTTTTTTTTCATCGGTATTTTTCATTTTTCAATTACTAAATGGAAAATGATAGATGTACTTCCATGGAGTATAACTCCTGCTACTTGTACAAATATTTTTTAGATAAAGAAAAGTGAGGAATAAAAAGTAGTAAAAACAATGGCCTACTATATTTTAAGATCAATACACATCAAGAGAGAGTATAAAATGAAGTAGAAAGTGAAAGAGTATAAAATGAAGTAGAAAGTGAAAGTAAGCGTAGTATTACTGTTACTAAATAACTATTTATGAACTAAATAAAAGAACAACTTTTCTTTTTTAGTTTTGGATTATTATGACATTGTCAGTTTGTCACATTATGATTTGTTTTGAAATCCTGGAAATGATTTCCAAAAGTTATTTTTTAAAGGAAAATTATCATTCTGATCAACGAAAAAATACATAATTTGATGAAAAACGTCTTTTCAGATTTTTAGTCGGAAGACATTTTTCGAATAATTAATTTTTCTCTCTGGTTAAAGATTATTACTATCACCACTATCATTACCACAATCACACCTTCATGACACATCCACCACCATCACACCACTACCACCACCACCACCGCACCACTACCCCACCACCACCACCATCAACACCAACACCACTATCACCACCAGTACTTGTTGTTGTTGTTGTTGTTGTTATTATTATATAACAAATAATATATTTATTTTTTTGAAAATGAACCAAATAAAAAAATACAATTAATTAACTTTTAGCCAAACAGAAAAATGTAGTTTTCTGACCTTTAGGCCAAACATTAAAAAATTAAATTATTTTCTAGAAAATGAGTCATTTTTTAAAAATCATTTAAAAAAAATTCTAGGTTTCCAAACTGACTGTTCTTTTAATTGCATCATTGACTTTTATTTGTTTATCACAATTAGTTCTCCATTTAATTTTTTGTCATTTTACCGTTTAATAAAGAGGGTTAAAATGTAATTTTATCATTTAGTCTTCTTGCTTCGATATTTAATTTCTCTTTCTTTTTTGAAAATTCTTTTAATTGAATTATTAAATTACATATTAATCATATTTATTTAATGGTAGAATAACAAAAATTTAAAAGAAACTAACTGTGACAAACAAATGAAAGTGAATGATATAATGTAACAAAATTAATGAAAAAGAGTAGAATTAAATGTGACAATGTATTCGCTTTGAACTAAAACGTATTTGCCCATTATTTTTGTACCGCAAATTATAACATAGACTAGGTCCAGATTGCATTGTGAACCTTGACCCAAAATTACATTTAAATTATGTACCTGCAGTTAATATATTACAGACACATAATTCTTTAATTTAAAACACATAATGTATTAATTGCAGACACATAATTTTGTCATAATGCAATGATGACACTTGTATTATGGTATAACTATTGTTTTTGTACGCGGTGGGCTGAAACTGAGGTACCAAACATTGACCATGATAGCAACTTGACAAGAATTATATATAGCTTATTGTGTGGACCAGCTACCATACTATTAAATAATATAAATCTAGTACACAAATAATGTAATTTTAGTATATTAAAAATGTACATTGTATTTAAGAAAAAAAACATTATTTGAGTATTAAAAGTATATCAATACACAAACAGGGGCGGAGCCCGGAAGTATGGATTGGGGGGCCAAATTTATAGAGTATGTTAGTCGGCATTAGTATCAATCATACAATATCATTATATACACCATATGAATATATAATTATATGAGTACGATTATTAAGTTTTCAAACATTACTTTCAAATTTTTCACATAACACAAAATATATACAATGGTAAAAAATAGGAAAATTACACTTTTCATCCCTAAGTTATAGGGTAATTGTAGAATTTGTCTCTAATTGTTGGTCGTGCTAACTTTTCATCCTTAAGATATACTCCGTAATTAATGTTGCAAATTTCGTCGCTTTACTAACAAAACATTAGGGAAGAAATTTGCAATGTTAGTATAGCATAAGAACGAAGGGTGAGTACAACTTGTTATTAAAATGACGAAAAGTGAACATCAATTATAGTTTAGGGACGAAAAGTGAACACGATCACCAATTTGGGACGAATTCTACAATTATTCTATAATAACTTAGGGACGAAAAGTGTAATTTTCCCTAAAAAATATTTACAATAATAAAGAAATAAGCTAATTAATAAAGAAAAATTGTTAATTTGATTATTTGATTTGTTTATTTTTATTTAATAAATTTAGGCTTTAATATATATTCATGAGGAAAATACCCCAAACCCATACTGTACCCCAATTGTATACATCGTAGGGCTCATCCGACCGCCTGTGTTCATCCCGACCTCCCGATCCCCGACCTAACGCACCTTTCCCGACCTCCCTCTGGTGCACGGTAGGAGTCTTAAGACGCGTGTACGGTCTCGGGAGTGGTAGCAGGAAGCGATAGTGCATGACCTTCACGTGTGTGACATGCCGGCCACCCAGAAACTGTCCCTCGGCCTCCGCTATAAATACCCGGCATTTATGGAGGAGAGAGGACTTTTGGCATCAAACCTAACGATCTATATCAATTCCCCGAACATATCCTCCTCCCGAACTCCCGGGCACCCTCTGTGTTCTTTATAATACTAAAGGCCCGGCTCAAATCATTATCATACCTCGTATTTACCATATCATATATATATATATATATATATATATATATATATATATATATATATATATTGAGTTCATTTAATATATACATAGTAGATTTTTTAAAAACAATAATAAAAAAAGGGGGCAAAAGTGTAAAATTTTTATATTATAATAATATGTACAAATATACTTACTAAAAAATGGGTTGGAGGTGGGGGGTGGGGGGCCGAGGCCCCCCCAACCCAAGGGGTGGTTCCGCCCCTGTACACAAATATTATACCTTTAGTATATATTAAAAATGTATTTTTTTTGTTATGGTCTACGACACTTTGTGAATCGATCATGCATGGTCTACACAATCATTTGGCCTTTGGTTGTTGCATGGATTACATTCATTTTCATTCATAAATGAAAAATGTACATCGTCTTCATGATGCTTTGCCATTTGAATCTATCATAGAATGAAGAAATTAAAATACTCGTCCTCCCATCCGTAGCCGATAACAAAACGTCCTCCATGAACAGTCTCTTTCTCCTCTGTGCTGTGGCCTAACTCTTCTGTGGTTACTATCTTTTCCATGTTCACCACCACTCGCTGCCGCTTCTTAATTAACACTCATTACACACTTATTTTGCACCAAGTCAACAATAATATTTCTTTTTCTTCTTCTACTAAGCGCTGACATTAGCTAGCTAGGATAGATGGACGTACAATTATTTCGCATATTTAGTAGGATTTCATTGAATTTCTCACTAAAAGTGAAAAGGAAAAAATAAAAATAAAAATAAAAATCTATAAACTTATTGTGAAAAATTTCATAGTCATTATGCACTAATAAGTAATAACGGAAATGTGCCAATGACCTTGTGGTCAACTGGTATGTAGTACAGTGATTCCCCTAAATGACCGAACAAATATTACAATGTACGTAATAGAGTCAGGAGTGCATTTGTGAGATTGAAAGTGGCCAAACTCAACAATTACATAATTTTTAGAGCATAAGTTTAATCAATTGATTATTATTTATAATAAATAAAGTTTGAATATTGTAAATATATATACACGCACACCATATTATGAAAAAAAATCAATGACTAATGAATTAAACTTTACAGTGTAATTTGTTATAGTATTATTTGTTGATATATATGATCTCTAAGAGGAACTTAAAATTCAAGCTATTCCAAATAAACCCGTCATCATTTTTTTATTTTTATTTTTGGTAAATTCACAGAATCTTTTTTCATCCGTTTAACGGTTCAGGTCCACCCGCATTCACTCCGGGAGGCACAGAAGCTGGCCCAGGGATAATCGTTACTTGTGAGAATCGAAACCACCCATAAATCCATAAATCCATAATATTCCATCCGACTATTACATATACAAGTTGAAGAATAAACCAATTTAGATTAGGGTAATAATATAAACCACCCATAATATAATATTCCATCCAACTATTAAGTTGGTCAAGAACGAACCAATATACTAATATAATTTAGACACGTTTTTATGCGTTGAAATTAAATAAGATGCAACAACATACATAATGAAGCGTGAAAGGAAGTGATACTGTTTGAACGTATGTAGCCATTATGTTTCATGGTATTGGCATGCATTCAAAGAGGAAACATTCAATCCTTCACAAAATTTGAACAAAAATGGACAAAGGGCTCTCCATTTTACAGGAAATTTCGTGTATTTTGGGCAGCCTCAAAAGGTTACATCCCTTTCACTCTCTTTAAAAGGAAAACCTCTTGGATTACGTTAAAACGATTGGTATATATATATATATGTATATATAAACATAGTTTCCATGGAGATTGCAATAGCAATTACTAAAAAAAGGGAAGCTAGCTAAGAATTGATCGAAGATGCAAAGAAGAAGCCAAAAATTTGCAGGGGAGTGTTGTGTTAAGGTAAAGCGTAGCATGAATAAGGTGTTGAAGGATGTTTGTTATTCCTTCAACTGCAAGAGAAAAGGGTGTTTCTCGGTGGTGGCTGTGGGCGGCGCCGGAGAACCAAAGAAGTTTTTCATTGCCTTGGAGTATCTTTCATATCCCCCTTTTCTTGAATTGCTTGAAGCTGCAGAAAAAGAATTTGGATTCGAGCAACAAGGTGTTTTGGCAGTGCCATGTGAAGCCAATGAGCTCCAAAGAATTCTGTCAATTCATTGAAATTAATGTGTGCATGTCACAGTTCATCAGACCGATCGAGTGTGAAAATGGTTGAGATACCCGGATGCTATATTTATATTTATGTATGTGTTTGTAAAGACATTGTAGGGCACTGTAAATGCCTTGATTTAATGTAAACAAATATATAGGAAGTATAGTACAACATTAGTTAATTTATACATCTACTCATAAACATTAGACATTATTAGTGGAAAACAATATAAATCACCTGAAAACACATGCATGCCAAAGATTAAAAGATATGAATGATTAATTTTGTTATTATATGTTTTTAAATTAATTTTGTTAATTATTATAAAGAGTATTTATTATTTATTATTATTTAATAAATGTAATTGTTATGCAATTAATAAATTATTATTATTATTATTATTATTATTATTATTATTATTATTGTTATTGTTGTTGTTGTTGTTGTTGTTGTTGTTGCTGTTGCTGTTAGTAAATAGTACGGAGGAGTAGGAAAATATACGCATACAACTATCATTAAATTGTTAATTTTGTCAAATATTTATTTATCAAGCTCGGTCCTATCACTTTTTAGGGCCGGGGCCGGGCATAGTGCAAAAAGGGTTATATACCATATACATATGAATTAATTATTTTCATAACCAAATTTTAAATTCAATATAAGTACAAAAATATTAATCTCAAATAATTTGAAATAAATTTTAAAAGTTTTCAACAATTTACAAATACAAAACTAATCGAGAAAGGGAACTTCTAGTTACTTTCTTAGAGGTAAAATCATCAATCAGGGACGGACCTACGTGGTTAGTTAGGGGGCCCTGTCCCCCCCCCCCCCCCCCCCAAATTTTTTTTGCTATTATATATATATATATATATATATATATATATATATATATATATATATATATATATATATATATTCTTGGCCCCCCCCCCCCCCCCCAACATATTCCCTCTTCTTGGGTCCATACTCATTAGCCATTAGCCTAGAAAATGCCAAAGAATTGCAGGAAATATGGAGTAGTGGAGGCTGTGGACTACTTTTTGTTTTTTTGAAAGTTGAAATCACTTGCTTTTGTTTTTTTATTATTATATTTTTTGAAAGCTTATTATTATTATTATTATTATTATTATTATTATTATTATTATTTGCAAATGTTGAAACCACTTGTTGCATCCACGGCTCCACTCTGTGTCTGTCTTTGTTCATTTGTTCCAGAACTCAGAAGAGTAATTGAAGACAAGAGAAATTAAGCAAATTAAGCTTACTCCTGATTTTCACTCACTCTTGGACTCCTGAATTTTTTTTTGAACTCGACTCCTGAATTTCATCATTTTCAAATCTTCAATCTTTTATTCTTCTTCATCAATAAATCTGGTAATTTTTTTTATTTTCTTTTAGCTTTGAATAATTACTTTGTAAACAAAACACCCACTTACTCTACTAATCGATCTATTATCTCCACTTCAACAGACAACAGTTCAACTCTCAATTTTATTGATTCCTATTTTGTTTTTTTTTTTTTGGAAGGAAGCAGCCGAAAAAGAGGAGAAAAACTACTTTTCTTCTTCTTTATTTCGTTCAGCATTTCAGCAGGGAAGCAAAAAAATCATCTTTCTTTAATTCTTTTTGCTTCATTATCCATTTTTTGCCAGAGCTCATTTTTACAATTTTACCTTGCTCCTGCAGGTCAGTGGCTGGGTTTGCCTAAGTTCTTGAGTCAATTGGGTGGTATCTTCATCAAATATTTCAAAGGTCACTAGGTCAGTTTATATTATTTCAAGTATTTTCTAAATATTATTGTACTATTTTTGTGATATATTTAATTGGTGATTTTTGTAATATGTAATACATATGTTTTAAATTTTAATAAATTTGTAATATAATGATGTCTGATATATATTAAATGAATATTAATGCATTTAACAGTTCACTCTAAGTCTCTAATTGGCCCCCCTCAGTCTATAATCCTGGGTCCGTCCCTGTCATCAATAACTCGGGGTTACCCTCCTTTATAAACTGTAATAGGCAAGCAACTTTCTCCTTTATTGAGCACAAGTTATGTCAATTGTCATCGTATTGGAGCTTGGAATAAGAAGTTTCTATCTTGCGCGACTAAAGAAGTCCTACTTAAAAGCGTGGCTCAAACCAAGCTCATATATGCCATGAGTGTGCTCCTCTTCCCAAAGATCTGTTGTGAGTCTTTGGAACGTCTCATGAATAGATACTAGTGGGGAAATGGAACAACAAGTGCCAGTGGCATCCACGGGCTGGCGTGGCGTTTCTTGAGTAATCCATCTTCTTTAACGGCTCAAACTTTTAAGGCCGGTATTTCCCTGGCCAAAGGTTCCTTCTTGAAGCCACACTTGGGGATAACCCAATTCAAGTTACTGTTGGCGTAGTATTAGCCTAGAGTCTAATTGCAAGAGGGGTGAGGCACAAGATAGAGAATGGAAAGGAGACTTGCATTTGGCAATATCATTGGCTCACTAATAGTCAAAGTGTAATGATCCAATTACACCCTTATTCGATCCCGGGGTTGAGTGAGACCAAGGTTTGTAGCTTGATGGACCATGACTCTCAAGACTAGGATAGAGACGTACTAATCATTTTTAGGAAAAGGGATGTTTTGCTGATCTTGAGAACCCCCATCTCACCGACCTATGAGATGGTTGGTACTGGCATGGCAATATGAGAGGACTGTATTCGGTAAGAAATAGCTATAGGCTCCTAGTTTGTGATATCTCTTGCCCATAGGGATTTACAGGTTAGAATAAAATATTGAGACTTAGGGTGCCCCCAAGTGTCGTAGTTTTCTAGCTTTGGATGGCGGCTAGGAAAATCCTACAAACTACATCTCTCCTCACCTTGAGAAGAGTGAAAATGGAAAATAGTTGCCCCATTTTGTAGAGAAGGAGAGGAAACAATAGAGCATGCACTTTGGGGGTGTGAATTAGCGAAGCGTGTTTGGCGTGAGGCTCAACTATCACAACCTAGGGAGGAGGAGTCTTTCACCTGCTGGCTAGAGAATTATTGGCTTCTATGACCTATGTGCTAGATGGTTCAGGGGCTTTTTAGGTAGAGACTAACAATTCGTTGAGGTGTGAAGTAGATCCCATGCTTGCGGAGGCGATAACTTGCAAGGAAGGTGTTGTTTTTAGAGATTGTGTTAGTCTCATCAGTTTTATTAATATATATACAGGGAAGGGTTTGTTGGAAAATAGCACTAAAAATGGCATTTTAAGTGGTCATTTTGTGGTATAAATATATGTGGGGTCCACATCCTATATGAGTTGGGTCAAAGTGGATTCGGGTTCTTCGTTCTTAGACGAAGAGATCGATATATTATACGCTCAAAATGGATAATGAGTGAATGAGAAATTGATTCTCAAAGTATACCCATTTGAGATGGAATTCAAGTGTAGAAAAGCTTATGTAGCTTTGTCCCACATTGGTTGGGAATGAATATTTGCACCACTATAAATACAAGAAGCTTTTTAAAGCTAATTGAGTTGTATGGCATAGAGGCTATCTCTCGCGCGCAAAGGGGGGGGGGGGGGCGGTGCAAATCAAATCCCAAATTGAGCCTGAAAGGCTTGAGGCACGAATGTCGTTTGAAAAATTGGCTAGCCTAAGTTATGCCATATTTTCGAACAAGTTTTCCATCTCAGACCACAAGAGATCAGAAGTTCAAGACATCGAATGAACTGACCTCTCGAGAGGTAGTTCGATATCTCGCGGACGGAGTCAACCTCTCGCGTGCGAGTGTAATGTCACGCAGCCCAGGTTGGCGCGCGCGTCCGATAAGTTTGAGACATCGAACGAACTGATCTCGTTCGAGACATCAAATGAACTGACCTCTCGAGAGGTAGTTCGATGTCTCGCGGACGGAGTCGACTTCTCGCTTGCGAGTGCGATGTCGCGCAGCCCGGGTTGGCGCGCGCGTCCGATGTCTTGCGGACCTCTGCGACGTCTCGCAGCTTGCACTACTTGATGTCTCGAAGGTACGCAGACTGGAACGATGTCTCGCACCGTGACTCCGGTGACCTCTCTAACTGCGACCGTTCACCTACTGGATCCAGTGAAAGAAATGACTCTTGGCATTACGGAATTAAATCTATTAATTCCAATCATCATTTCAGAGTTAATTCTTGTTAGTGGATTAGTTAGTGGGTGTTAATATTTCGCTAGTGGAGGAAAGGTTACACATGGGAAATTAAATGCTAGATTTAATGCTATGATCCCATCCTCTACTATAAATTCGTTGGTGAGCAGCTGATTTGAAAAGAACAAGCTACATAGAACACACCTACGAAACACTTTCTCCCTCAAAAACTCTACTCATCCTTTCCTTCAAGCAATCTGCGTTCATCCTACGTTTTAGTTCGTCGGGCTCCAAGTTTGTGTGCTCAAACGCAGGAGTCGTAGTAAGTTTTATCTTGGGAAACCTAGGCCGCAACGCTCCAGCACCCCGGGAGGCGGTAAATAAGGTTTTAAGGACAGTGGCAACACGACTCGTGCTTCCAATCACCTCAATACCATACAGTTTAACCTGCTTGTATTTTCTAATCCTTTGTGGATTATTTCATCTGTAATTGTCTGATCCTACTTGGATTATCTTTCTTATCATTGTACTTGCTTTGTTGTTGTTTTCCATTTTTCTGTGTATTTCCAATTGTCAAATTTCTAACAGTGTTTAGGTATGTGCAAGTATATCTTTCTGTGCAGTTATGCGGTACTCATCTTAAGCATTAAAATGGCACACCTTAAGTACACAAACCACACACCTTAAGCTAAGAACATAAATCACGCACCTAAAGTTTCTAAATGGTGCACCTTCAATTAAGAACACACACTGCGCACCTTAAGTACACAAGCCATGCACCTTAAGAACACAAAACATGCACCTAAGGTTTTAAAATGGCGCACCTTAAGTTCGATGACAACCCTGCATTGTTCATCCTTTAGCCAATAATTTTCAAAATGGAATTTCCGTTTTCTCGTGACTCTCACTGTCGGAATTGGCGAGATAGCTAAAGGCAGATGGTTGCTCATGGGGGCTCCAAAAGAGGTAGCCCTAGCATCACTAAATTTATCAAGCCAATCGTTGTTGACGAGAATGCAATTGAGTTTCTCTTTAACCTAGTTGGCACTTCCTCTCCCCCTTTCCCAGGTAAATTACTATCCCTACTCTCCACAGCATCTCTAAATCCACGGATAAGCCAGTCTGGTTGCGGGTGATTGCCAGCTTTCTCATATGAGTGAAGTAAATCGTTGAAATCGCCCATTACAATCCACGGAAGGTCACCTTGACTCGATAAACTTTTGAACAGATCCCATGAAACTCGACGTCTGCTTCTCTCTAGACAACCATAGAAGCTCGTGAATCTCCAAAGGTAGAAAGGGTTGTTCAGGACCACTGTACTGTCGATGAAATTTGAGCAATATGAAGAAATAGACAACTCCACTCCACTATTCTAGAATAGGCCCAAGCCTTCACTAAACCCAAATAACAAAAACATTGTCAAAGCCCAGTTTGACTCTGATAGCTTCCATACCATGACAACTCAGCTTAGTTTCCATATGAAATAAAACAAGTAGCCTCTTAAATTGGACTATGTCCAATAAAACTTGAACCATCGCCGAGTTGCCAAGTCCTTGGCAGTTCCATGAGATGAAGCACATTATGATGGGTGGGCCTGCGTAGCAGGTCCCGCCTCCAACGAGTTTTTTTTTAGAGATCCACAACCATATTATCCTGGGTTAAATCCTCCTTAGGCCCAAATGTCTCTTTCCTTTTTTTTGCATTGCTCCTGGGCTTGGTGATGTGGGCTTAGTAATAGAGACCCATCCGGCCTCTTCAATTCCCCTTTGTTTTGAAGTAAATTCAATTCCACACAGATCGAGGGTCCCGCTCTAAATACTGATGAGAGTGAGAGTCTTGATCGTTGGATAAATATCCATAGTCCATCATTAAATGCTCACTGTGACAATTATCTTCATTCTCTTCAATGCCATTAATGACCCTTTCAGATGTCAATGAAACAGTTTCCTTATTCTATGACTCAAACTGGTGTTGACATTCTACATACCCGGACGTACCATCTCCAGTTTCTTTATTGATGCGTTTCCTAGGACGCTCCTGCGGAATCCATTTCTGGCATGTTCCCAGCGGTAGTCTTCTTCCCGTGGCTCTTAGTTCTGTCCGAAGGGTCTTTCAGTCGTTAGAGGTGAGACATCAAGCAACTCCGGGCAGTATTTATCAGCATGTTCAATGATACCGCACATTAAGCAAAATGTTGGAAGTCTTTCATACTTGAACTCCACCAGTTGTGCTTCACTTTTCGGCGGTTTGTCCTTCATTTTCCTTTTGAGAGGACGAGTTACGTCGAGCCCCACGCGAACACAGATGAAAGCTTTCTATGTACCATCAAGCTAGCTTGTATCCGCCGTCTTCTTGAAGCTTTCCAATAAAGCTGCAATGGTTGGTGCTGTTTCCTCAGTTTGAAGGCTGTGGGGAATGTTTTTAATTTGAACCCAAAATCCACGTGTATTAGATCAGTGACGAAAAGAGACTCATTAAAACCTAGTTTACGGAGCACAAGGAGGCTTTGATCATATGACCATGGAGCGTCGTCCAGCACCCGATCCACATCCCTGTCGTGGAAGAAATGAAAAAGTAACAGATTGGTTGTGATTTCTTTCATTATCATCCCTTTTGCCGATTTCTAGACAGTTTTCATTGTGTCTCTGAAGAAGTTAAACTTTGCAGGTCTTTCTGATAACATCCTTCCCACCAATGTGGCAACTGGATCTTTGAACTCATCAGACTGATCTTCCTCCTCGAGAGGAACTTCAAAGTCGTCATCTTCATGCAAGGGCAGGGGGGTTTTGCTGCTACTGGAGGCCATATGGAGACAAAGAAAAAGCAACACAGACTAGTGGACAAACATAGAAGAGAGGAAACAAAGAAACAAAGACACACTGAAGGGGGCAGCAACAACTAACAAAAGATAAATAAATGGAGATCAGGAGCTCCGAGGTTGTTGACGAGGTAGGTAAAAAGAGTAAATGTCTTCAAAGAAGGTAGCAGTATAAGCAATAACTACTGTTATGAACATTGAAAGAAAGTGAAAGCCATCAGAGAAGGTGGTAAGTGGAGCAATAACTACGACTATAATCATGAAAAAACAAAAAAAAAATGTCAAAAGCGTTGATAAACAAGATTGACAAGATACGAAAATCTAGGAAACAGATGAGCAAAACTTTTCATTGCGACAAGAGGAATAAATTCGACATAGAGACGAGAGAGAGTTTCACACAACTCCTATATTCATTAATTAATCTTCCATTATTAATCGCTCCTACATTTCTTCTCTTTTACTAATACAAATGTTTTTTTATATATATCATCAAATAATGTACATTCAAATACAAATAATATACTTTTAATATATTAAAAATGTATATTACATTCATGGTTCACACAATTACGTGGACCATGGTCCACACAATAATTGTTGTTTTTTTCATGAGTAAATTTTCATTAGTAAATTAGACTTTAGTTCTTAGTTATTGTGGCATGGTTACATTTAGTCATACTCTTTTAATTTTGCTTTATTACATCATTGAATTTTATGTGATTGCTAGAATTAGTCATCCATTTAAATTTTTGTCTTTCTACTATTTGATAAGGATGACTAATATGTAATTTTATTATTCAAGCCTCTTACCTAACATGGATTTTCTCCACTTGCAAACTCATTTAATTGAATGATGAAATTACATGTTAGCTATATTTATTAAATGATAGAATAACAAAATTTTAAAAGAAAGGCTAATTATGACAATTATATGAAAGTTAAGAATATAATATGACAAATTTAAAATAACAATGTTATAATAGTCGAAGATTAAAACTGAAATTTGGATTTTTTTATTGTGCAGCCTAAATGCATTTGTAATTGGGAAAATGATACTTTTTTCTCCCGAGTTATTCATATATCCACATTTATTCCCTTAATTATTTTAGGGATAAAGTGCAAATAAGCCACCGAACTATTTGGAAAACGGCAATTAAGCCATCGAACTTAAAAAACCTCCAAATAAGCCATTGAACCCAGTAAAAAAGAGCAATTACCATTTTTCGTAGGTTACCTTCTAGTTTTTGCTGACTGGATTGCCACATATTCATTGTATTTTATTTTTTATTCTTATTATAATCTACCTGGATGATTTGTAATCAAATTATCAAATTAAATATTCCAGCCCTAAAATTTCTCTCATCTTCGTTGATCTTCCGATTCTTTCTCTCCTCCTTCGCAAATCGCAACTTCCGATTCTTTCTCTCATCCTTCGCAAATTGCAAATTTCGATTCTTTCTCTCCTCCTTCGCAACTTCCAATTCTTTCTCTCCTCCTTCGCAACTTCCGATTCTTTCGATTCTAGTCGTATTTGAATCTCATTTTCACTCCAGACAAGCGCTACCATTGACTCGTTGAACCTGTGCGAACGGTGAGGAGAAGGCGGTGTCCAGGTATGTATTTCCAACCATGGGTTTTTGAATACAAATATATGTGCGGATGGTGAATGGCTACGTTTTGAATGGGTCCTCTGTGTAAGTTTGGTTGGAGACGTTTTCGATTGTTGTGGTCCTGCTTACTGTTTTTAATATGTATTAGCTGTGTTTTAGTGTTCAGGTTGTGCCGACAAAAAGTTGTTGTATGTAGTGAAAGTTAGTGTACAGTTGTTGTCTACTTATTTGGGTTAAAGCACTGCTTCATACATTAAGATAATTTAATTTTTTCTTGCTTTTCAGTGGTCCACAATCTGCGTTTTCAGCCATAGCCTTTGAGATTATTGTACTGGATATTCTAAGATTATTTAGTTTTTTAATGTTTTCAGAATGTATGACATTGTTGATTTAAGAATTCATCATGGGGGTAATTTTGTGAGAGATCCAAGACTAATGTATATAAGTGGAGAGGTTAAAGAAGTTACACTTGACGGTGATATGATTTGTGTGCCTCACCTAATGAAGTTCATTGCACATAACCGATGTGGAAAAATAGAAAGTCTATCATACAAGTTAAGTATAGAGTCGATAGAGAAGATTAGGTCTTTCTTCAATGACATTCACACCTTAGAGTTAATTACGTTAGCCCGTAAATATAAGAAGGTTGATATTTTTGTTGAGCATGGGGTTGATGAAGCTGATGTAGTACCATATTCAGAGTTAGTACCTGAGTTACCTGAACCATATTCAGAGTTAGTACATGAGTTACCTGAACTAGATGGAGGGATAGTTACCCAACCTGAAGAGATAGAAGATCATAATGAGGTAGAAGATCATAATGATGAAGAAGAATATGAAGAACAACATGGAGGTATAGATGCTAGAAGAAAAAATTCTGTTCAAAAATCAACACTTGATGATGTGGAGGTAGAGAGTGTATACTATGACTCCGATAATCCACCTAGTTACCAATTTGAGATAGAGGAGGAGGAAGCTCAACTACAACCGCAACAACCTAGTAAAGGTTAGGGGAACTGTAAGCATCCATCGTACAATCCTACTACAAAATGTCATGAGTTAGAGTTAGGGATGCTTTATGAAGATGCACGACAGTTTAAGAATGCAATGATTGACTACGCGCAGTGCATTATAAGAGAGATATATGCTATTATAAAAATGAGCCTATGAGAGTAATGTATAAATGTGCTGGTGTTGAGACAACTAATGGTAAAGGCTACCCATTTCATTGCACTGCTTCATGGGAGGAGAGATATAAATGTTTTCAGTTAAAGACTCTTTAGGCAAAACATAAGTGCAATCAAAAGTTTAGTTTGCGTTTGGTGAGTCAAAAATGGATAGAAGAAAGATATAAAGACAAAATTAGAGATGATCCTTGCATTGGGCATGTACAGTTAAAAAATCACATTGAGTCTGAATTGAAAATCAATGTAAGTATTATCAAAGTTACAAGAGTAATAAGGTTAGTGCTAAAAAAAATTAACGCAAGTTTTGAGGATCAATTTAGAAGAATAAGGGACTATGCACAAGAGTGTTTAAACTCTAACCCTGGCAGCACAATTGTTCTCAAAACCAGTAGGGTTACACCTGAAAGTCTTTGTGTTTTCCAGAGAATTTATGTATGTTTAAAGGCTTTGAGAAGGGGTTTCTTGGATGGATGTAGGAGGATAATTGGCCTGGATGGGTGTTTTCTTAAAGGGTTGCTTAAGGGAGAGATATTAACTGCAGTGGGAAGAGTTGCAAATAATCAGATGTACCCTATTGCATGGGTTGTGGTGGAGATTGAGAACACAGATTCTTGGAGATGGTTTCTCGAGTTGCTTAAAAATGATTTGGGAATCACCAACACATACCCATGGACCATTATTAGTGACCAGCAAAAGGTATTTCTATACACTGCTTAACATTTTTATAAACTGTGTATAAAACTGTGTACATATACTGTTTAAATATTGTGTATGATGTGTATTTGTTTTCTAAAAAAAAACTGTGTATCTACTGTGATAATTGTATACTGTAGTTGTATTCGCTGCTATATCACATTAGTTGTACTAATTTTCAATTCACTGCTTAATTTGCTGCTACATACCAACACTATTAAATTGAAAAACTATTGCTTTTTATTCACTGCTATATGAGTGTCAATACTATTAAATTCAATTAGTTGTATTAAATTTGCTGCTACATGAGTGTCAACACTATTCCCTTAAATGTACTAATTTTCAATTCACTGCGTAATTTGCTGCTACATACCAACACTATTAAATTGAAAAACTATTGCTTTTTATTCATTGCTATATGAGTGTCAACACTATTAAATTGAATTAGTTGTATTCACTGCTATATCAAATTGAATTAAATTGAAAACATTATTGCTTTTTATTTCAGGGTTTAACTACTGTTATTCAAGAGTTGTTTCCTGATTCAGAGCATCGTAATTGTGCAAGACATATTCATGCAAATTGGAGTAAGCGCCATAAATGAAAGGTTTTAAAGAATCACTTCTGGATGTGCGCTAAGTCAACAACAGAAGGACAATTTCATGAACAACTTAAAGATTTAGAAAGGAGAGATAAAGAGGCTAAAGTTGATCTAGAGCGATATCCTCCTAAATTTTGGTGCAAAGCGTATTTTAGGACCATAGTGAAATGTGACATTATAGATAACAACCTTTGTGAGACATTCAATGGAACATTGGTGAAGGCAAGATGCAAGCCAATTATTCCCATGCTTGAAGACATTCGAGTAGGTGCTATGAGAAGGGTTGCAAGAAAGATGAAATCTATTGACACTTGGAAAGGTAGATATGGACCATTTATAATGAAGAAAGTGACTCAAAATAACAAGGAAAGCATTGGATGGAAGGTTAGTTATTTCTAATGTTTATTCATTAATATGAAATGAAATGATGTTATATTAATATGAAATGAAATGATGTTATCTTAAATTGGAATGGTAATTTTTCTTGCTAGGTTGATTTTAATGGAGATGATGGATATGAGATTAAGAAAGGACGACATCAGTTCAAAGTCAAGCTTGAAAGTAGAACATGTTCCTGTAGAGCATGGGATTTGAGTGGTATACCTTGTGCTCATGCTATATGTGCCATCTTTGACAAGGGGAGGAACATTGAGGATTATCTTGACCCATGCTACTCAAAGGAAGCATATCAAAGGACTTATGTGCATGCCCTTCAGCCTATGAATGGAGAACTCTTTTGGCCTAAAACTGCTTCTGAGGAAATATTAGCTCCGGTCCCCAAAAAAATGTCAGGTAGGCCAAAAAAGAAAAGAAATCGTGAAGAAAATGAAGGTCCACCAACAAGTAGCCAGAAGATTCGACTAAGTAGGAAAGGTCGAGTTATGCGGTGTTCCATTTGTAGACAAGAAGGACATAATAGACCAAAGTGTCCTTCGGGGAATTTGAGTGGTATACCTTGATGTAGATTAAGTGTTTACTGTGAATTTCATTTTAAGTAAAATACTTTCTTTTAGTATTAATGTAAAATACTTTCTTTTAATATGAATTTCATTTTAAGTGTTTACTTATCGCTTCAAAAATTTTCACAAATGAAAGGTTTTCATCCATTAAAGCTAAGATGATTTGCACAAGATGATTTGCACACCTTTAATTTAAGGTAGATAGAAAATAGCAAAATAACGTGAAGGAGAGGAAGATCAGATCAAAAGTTGCGATTAAAGGGGAGAAATTTTAGGGCAGGAATGTTTAATTTGATAATTTGATTACAAATCATCCATGTAGATTATAATAAGAATAAAAAATAAAATAAAATGAATATGTGGCAATCCAGTCAGCAAAAACTGGAAGGTAACCTGTGAAAAATGGTAATTGCTCTTTTTTACCGGGTTCAATGACTTATTTGGAGGTTTTTTGAGTTCGATGACTTAATTGCCGTTTCCCAAATAGTTCGGTGGCTTATTTGTACTTTATCCCATTATTTTAAAAGTGACGATTTTCTCCCTTTGATGTTAAATGGATATTTTTACCCTTAAAATAATTATTTCATTTATTTTTTCTCTAACAAATTATTACTTATATGCAGGGGTGACCATGATTCAACCTAAACTGAACTGGACACTATAACAATCGAACTGGAATAGTAGGGACGATTCTTGTTATGATTCAAAACTTGAATAAAATAAAATAATTGTTGAATTTAAACTATTTTAAAATAGAAAATAAAATTTACAAAAATAAATAAATAAATTTAGAACCAACCATTCAAATCGAAACTTGAAGAATATATGTGAACCGGAACCAAATAAATTTATCATTTACAAACAGTGTTTACAAATCTGTTCGATTCTAGTTCACATTTATTATGATTTCAGTTTTGGTTTGAACCGCTGGTTCAAAATTTATTTATTTATATTTTTAAATTGTATTTTCTATTTTAAAATAGTCTAAATTCAACAATTATTTTATTTTTTATGCATCTTAATCGTAACAAGAACCATCCCTAATGTTTTAGTTCGGTTGCTATAGTGTCCGGTTCGGTTCAAATCAAACCGTAGTCATCTCTACTTATAACTTATAAGCAATAATTTGTTTGGAGGAGAAAAATAAATGAAATAATTATTTTAAGGATAAAAATGTATATTTAACATCAAAGGAAGAAAAATTGTCACTTTTAAAATAATTTAGAGAGCAAATGTTGATATATGAATAACTTATGGGGAAAAAAATGCTATAAGCCTATAATTTTCCCTTCGTAATTATAATTTGATGGAAAAGCAAGGGTAGAGATGTAATAATACTTCATATTGCTATATATATAAACATTCGGATAAACGGAGGAGCACAGCCACACAGCACACAGCACGGGCGGAGATGGAGAAGTATTTCGGAAATGCTTACCGGGGCGACCCGGGAGTCCCCCACTGCAACCCGATGGACTTCTGGGGCGCTTGGGCCGGCGCCGCTGCCTTCTCTGCTGTCACCTGGGTTAATCCCTACATTTGGCATTTCACCACTGATGATAAGTACGCATACGAACCCTAAATTACATTTCATCAGTTTGCAAATAGAGTTTCCATTGGAAGATTTGTTGACATTTTGTGCTTTTATTTTTAAACTTTTTAAAAAAATTAATATAATTATTTGGGTCTTAGAAGCTTTTATTTACCTAGACTTTGAACAACATTGGGTAATTGGAAATCTGCTTGATCATGCTTTGACATCTGATATGTTTTATCACCTCTGATTCTTGATGGTGGCTAGAGAGTAGCCTTGGTAGTTATTTATTGAGTAGTCAATCACTAATCGATGCTGATAAGGATCGAAGGGTTGGAAGTTTGAATGGACAGAGGGTGGATTCATAGAGTCCAGGAAGCATGGGGGTTCTGTTGTTACACAGCTGACCAGTGTAATTAGTAAAGAGTTGGTTTGTGGGCTCTTATGGCTTGGAGGATTAGACAATTGCCTCTAAGAACCTCAGTCATAAAGTAGTCATTATACAGGGGGTTTTCTACCAGAGTTCTACTACATGGACTCCCATTTTCTACTCCCTCATTTTTACACCCTGACGTGGCAAGATATGATAGATATGATAGGTTATCTTCATCCCAACATAAGTAAAAGTATGAAGTATAATTTGGGAGTATTTTCCTTTCTAGAGTGACTCTCCTGTTTGACCGTATCGAGACGGGTTTGGGTTGGGTCAAGATGTAGTTGTAATACTTATACCAAAAAATGTAATACTAATCAGAAATAAAGTATTTAAGGAAACTGTAATACTTTTGAGACAAAATGTAATACTTTTAAATAAAAATGTAATAGTATTATACTTTTCATTATAAGTAACAAACACTTTATTCCTTATTAGTATTATGTTGTTCAATAAAAGTATTACATTTTTAATTTTAAGTATTATATTTTCATCTTGATACGATTCGTCTCGTGAGACAGTTTTACACAAGTTTTTGCCTTAATTCAAATGTTTTTGTTTTGACTGATTATTGAGATTGGATGCATGTGATTAATATTTGCAATCCTACCAAAAGAGGAACTTCTGTTCTGGAACTTTGATTAGATGCATTGGCATTTTTTGTGCAGTTATCATGATAAAGCAATGCTTTATGAGCATCATCACTGGAAACGAGCACGCGATAAGAATAAGCCACATAGGTTTGAGGTACGCATGCCATATATGGATCATATCTAATTTTGTACATTATATAAATCTCGTATCTTTTAGAGGATGCAGAAGTGAGTTATATGTTTGTGAGGTGTGGATGGTTTCTTGAAGTCTAGGAAGCATTGATGATGGGGTGTTTTTGTTTTTGGCAGTGGAATAAAACTTCGGAGGAATTTAGAGAGAACTACTACTTCAACTGGCCAGTGTTCTTTAAATAGGGTTCTTGGATCCAAAACAAATTGAGACCTGGGAAACAACTGTTTTACATTGTGGGATCTCTCTTTAGTACTAAAAGGTCAAGACAAATACTGTGATGGTTTATGAGTACATTTGTTATGTTGCACTTTTGGCCTCTGGTTTATATACTAATACTCTCTTTTCCCCCCATCTGCTGTCTGCCCTGCACTATTTGTTCTCATGATTGAAGAATTGCCTCAGCTTGTGCTCTAATCAACAATGTAAAGACTGCAGTATTAGTTTGTAGTAGAACAAATAGTACAACATTAGTTTATTAATACATCTACTCTAAAACATTACTAAAGGAATGGAAACACAATGAAAAAACACCTGAAAATGCATGCAAAAGCTTTCAAAGAGATTCTGTTTAGTCCCCCTATGAATTCTCTGCAAACAAATTCAGGACAAGAAAACAGAGAATCTGATATTGATATAGTCCAAAGTAGCATAACATTTATACTGGTTAATTCATAAAAAAAAAATATTAAAGGATAATTTTGAATTCATGAATTTGAATTGTTATCTATAAATAAATAAATAAAATTTTAAACTTTATTTAAAAAAAAAAATCTTTGGCTATCTTGGGATCACTATCAATAGTTTAGATGTATTTCTAGTGATTGTTATATATGACATTTAGCAACTTTTGCAAATTGTGATACTCTTTTAAAAAAAAGAATTTTTTAAGTCTTGGAGAATAATCTTGATAAACTAAAGAATCACTATTTTTGAGAAGTTTTATATTTTACTCAGTATTTTGTATAGTACATCTTATCTACTTTTTATTATTTATGTTTGGATACATCCATTTATAATTTTAATAGCAAAAATTTGGAGTTATAATTCGAAATCAAGCCTTATAAAAGTTAGGGAAAACAACGCTTTTGCCCCCTCAATTGTTTTGCTTTTGGAAATTTAGTCCCTATCAATTGATTTAAACAAATTTAGTCCTTTATTTGTTTATAATATGCCACATTTGGTCCCTGATATTATATAATTATGAGAAATATTATTAATATTTTTTTTTTCATGGAATTTATATTTGTCAATTACTCAACCATTAAACTTACTCTTCTTTTCATCTATCCCTGCTTATCTTTGATCATCATTTTCTGACCCAGAGCTGCTCCGCTCAACTCTGCCTTGTACCAGGCATTTTCTCTACTTTTTAAGTAAACTAAAACATATTGAATTTTTGAGGTTATCTGGAAATATTATATATATAAACGGAGTATATATGCTTCCTTTTTTCAGAAAATTGAAAATGAAACCAGAGTTGAAAATTAGAATGTCCTTTGTGTGGGTTTTTCATGAAAATGTATAAAAATGATAAAGAAACATAACTGAGAAAGATTGAAGGAAACAAATGCCTATCAGGGAGGTGTTAGCCACCGACACCATAGATTGAACTTTTACTATAGAAACCCAAAATTCATTTTCAAAGACTCTTTGCAAATTAAAATTTCCAAAAACAAGGAAAGGCAAAAAAAAAAAGAAGTGATCTTGAGACATGGGTATGTGAAAATACGCCAAAAATTAATCTTTATGCCAAGTAAAAGATCAAATACCAAAGATTTCGACTTTGAGGATTGAGAGAACTAAATGATGAATATGAGGAGGATGGAAGAGCAAGAGTGCATGTGAAGAGACAAAGAAGCAAAGATTAGGCTGGACTGCATGTTTATGATTCCAGGATGCTGATTTCGTTGGGTTAAATGACTAGCTTCAGCTGATATTAAAGTTGACATTTGATTTGGAGTAGGTCGTCCACTGTACTATAGATTAAAAAGAGGGAGAAAAAGTTGGTTGAGAGTAATTGACAAATATAAATTCCATGAAAAAAAAATTATTAATAATATTTCTCATAATTATATAATACCAGGGACCAAATGTGGCATATTATGAACAATTAAAGGACTAAATTTGTTCAAATCAATTGATAGGGACTAAATTTCCAAAAGCAAAACAATTGAGGGGCCAAAAGCGTCGTTTTCCCTAAAAGTTAACAAGCTGAGTCTAAATTTTAAAACTTGATTGAGTTCAAGCTCAAGCTCAAACTTGAACCACTTTAAATAACTCAAACTTACCTAGATTTGAACTTGGTCCGACTTGTTCGCACACCTTTTTTTTTTTTATCCTAACTTGTTCGCACACCTAATATAGCGTATTTATGTTTTTTCGAAGATTTATTCCACTTTTATTCCTTGAACTAACCAAATATTATAATACAACTTCTAAATTTTATTATGTTTACAAAGCAAACAATTGATTCTACCTTTTACAAGCCAAACAATTGATTATATCTATTCCTTATTTATTTTTGAGTGAGTCTCCAATGAGATTGTCTTATGGATTCCTATCTGTGAGACGGGTTGAGTCGTGATGAAAATGTAATACTTATGTTAAAAAATGTAATATTAATTAGCAATAAATTGTTTGTTACTTATAAAGAAAAGTGTAATACTTTTGAATCAAAATATAATATAGGGTTGAATAGTCACTTATGAGAAACAATATAATACTAATCATATGTGAGAGTGTAATACTTATGGTAAAAAGTGTTATACTTTCGATAAAAATGTAATACTTTTAAATCAAAATGTAATATTATTATTATTATATTAATAGTTGAAGAGTTTATGAAAATTGTACGGAGTAATACTTATGTGAAAAATTATAATACGTATAAAAAATTCTTAGACTCGTTTTCTATGATACGGTCTCATAGGAGAATTTCCTTTATTTTATTCCTTATGGAGAATGGATAAGACTCCTATTCCTCCAAATTCCATTCTTGAACCATAGCTATTGGAGTACAAAGAAATATGAAGTATTTTTTTTTTTTTTTTTTTTGTTTGTTTTAACACCAAAACTAACAAAACTTCATTCATCATTAAAAATGTAAATATTACAAGTATCAAATTAAATAAATAAAATGGTAGGGATGAAATATTTGTAATGGCATTTAATATTTTAGTGGAAAAAAAAAATAAAAAATTTTGGTAGTTGACATTTAACAATCTTCAATCTTGTATAGTTGGGTTGTAAATTCGTGTCGCATAAGCACATCACACAAAGTCTGGATTTTGGAATGGCCTCCTCGCATCATCTTCTTCTTCCTCCACTCTGTATATCTCTTTCAGCTCCACACCATTTCCATTCCAGTAGCCCCAGAAAAGCATTTTTTTCCCATTCCAAACACAAACAGGCTATCCAAACCCAGAAGAAGCCAATCAAAGTAAATGCTGGTTTGCAATCCAAGACTCTGAATTTCTTGCTCTCTGGCTCTCTGGCTCTCGCTCTGTCTCTCTCAGGTTACTAATCCTCCCTTGATAATCCTAATTATATTCTTAGTCTTGAGTTAGTGTTAAGTTAATCTGTTATTCTCTATGCTTTTTCTTTGTTTCTGTTGCTTCTGTGTTTTAAATTGCATATGTTTTCAGAGTTCATTTTGTGGGAAATGCTTTTCTTGGATTAGGATGCAGTAAGTAAACCGACTGAAATTTGTAGGAGTTGGATTTGCGGAGGGGAAGGTAGGGGTTAACAAGCCGGAAATGCTTCCTAAGGAGTTTACTACTGTTATTGATGTTGCTGGATTTCTCTCAGATGGCCAGGTCTGGTCTATACCCCTATTCAATTGAATTGGGATTTCTTCTCATGTTTTTTTGGGTAGGGGAGGCCTTTTCTTAGCATTTAGGGCATAATCTATCTGTTTTTTTTGAGTGACGAGCGAAACTGAAGTAACTATGAAGGATTGCATTGGTAAACCCTGTCTTGTGGACCTAACCAGTCTTAGGTTGTCCATACCTAACAGGCTAAGACCATGAAGTCAAATCGGCCGCTCCTATTGAGAGTCGAACTTGTAATCTTGTGGTTACCAAGTCAATAGCCTAACCAATTTGGATGGGGTTGCCCCGCATAATCTATCTTTTCATTGTATAGGTGCTTGCTCTTCCTAATCTGCAGCTACAATAACCTGCTAAATCTCTTGTTTATTAGTCATGAGGACTTTTGTGATCAATGTCAACTGTGTTTTTCTAAAATAAAATGGGTGATCTCTTTTTAATGACAAATACTGAAGGAGTAGCTTTATGAAGTGAAGGGGGTGGGGGGCACTCTATTCTCCATAATCCAGCATCGAGTTATTTGGTGTGCAAGGTTTGATCTACTCGAAGCATTATCCAGAGCTCATTTTTTTTTTGAAAACTTATCCAGAGCTCATAGAAATATAGAATGTCTAGATATGAATTAAGAAATAACGCTGTCAGTAAAGTGAGACAAAAACCCTCGTAGTCACTGTGGCCAGCATTCTACTTAACAGTTTTTGAGTGTCTATGAGTCGTATCCCATTCTGTTTGTATGCCACATTTCATAAAAGTGGTTTTGGATATGAAGTGCACATAAAATATTTGGAAATGTAAAAAAGAACTTTCATAGTTTATGATCTATCTGCAGGAGAAAAGACTTGCACAGGAGATTGCAGATATCGAAAAGGATACTGGATTCAAGTTGAGAGTTTTGGCTCAGAACTACCCTGAAACGCCAGGTATAATGTTTGATGTCTTAGCATTTAAAATTCACCTAAATCTTTATCAAGGAAACCATAATGTTTTAGACCAATATCTGCAGGATTAGCAATCAGGGATTTCTGGAAAGTGGATGACAGGACTATAGTCTTCGTTGCTGATCCTACTTTTGGTAAAAGGACTGGAGATCATTACCTCTTCACTTAGATCTTACTTGATCAGGAAACACGTTTGAGTTTCTTTATCAGGCAACATGCTAAATTCATCTTACAAACAGGCAACATACTGAACTTCAATGTTGGAGCGTCTGTGGATCTAGACATACCGCGTAGCTTCTGGAGCCGTTTGGCTGGGAAATACGGGAACATATTTTATTGGAAGGAAAAGGTTAGAGTATATTGTTGTCTCATGTTTTTTAGGTTTCACTTGAAAATTATTAGGGCTCTGATACCATATGAGAACAAGAATTTCTAGAGAGAGTTTTGCTATTGATCAATCGTGTTTACATGAAGGGATGTATTTATTACCGAGATGGAGTAGGAATCCTAAAGCTGATAAAATAGTAAAATACAGAGTCCTAATAAAAATCACTACTTACTATACTTATTCGCTACCTGATGGGTGAACAGGGTGAAGATGCGTCTATTGAATCTGCTGTTATGGCAATATCAGCCTGCTTGAGAGAACCAGTGGGTGCAAATAATTGCTCAGAGGTAAAGTAATTCCATGATTTTGCAATGCATGTTAGGATGTGATGTAGATTTTGTAGCTCGATCTCAATGTCATTTGAAGCAATAGTTAATTATTTTCTTCAAACTTAAACGAGAAATGTTTAACACCAAATTCTTTCTTCTCAACCTCTATTGTAAGAAGTATTTACAAATCCTTAGACTATTGTAAAAGACTTATCGTCGAGGTTGGTAGTGGTGCCAACGTAACCAAAGAACAAGAGGACCAAAATAGTGGATTTTCGAATTGTATTGAATAAAATCCTTTCTTCTTAGGTGGTGGATTAGCATTGCCAAACCGCGTTATTTACGAAAGTGGAACTAGGTGCACCAAAGTTCCAGTTATTTACGAAAATGCCATCGCGTCATTTTTTTTAAAATTGCATCTGATTCGTTGATATGGGCACGTAGACGGTTGTGGAGCGTTCTTATTTTCTACTTGGGCGATAGTTCGCACGAGGATGCAACCCTATATATATATATATATATATATATATATATATAGTCATGATCAGGTGCGGCCGTGCTCTCCCGTATGTTTCTTAACATTGAGTGGTGTATTTCGTAACATTGAGTGGTGTGAACCGCACGGCCGCACGGGAGAGCACGGTCGCACATGAAATTATTTCTATACTTCAATTTTAACATAAGGGTGTATCCTAGATCTAAAATTATAGTTCAATTTTAATTTTTAACTTTCCTATACTTTAGAAATTTAGGTCTCTCTTTATGATTTTCTGCATTCTTCATTCTTCATGATAGATTTGTTCTTCTTCACAATGTTACAATCACAAGCTAAGTTCAACATTATGTTGGGGATTAATAAAGATTTGTAATTTAAATCTTCCTGAATTTTAAATTTATTATTTGTATTTTAAAATAGAATATTTGATTGTTTCTTTAATGAGCTAAGATGCTTAAAAATTTGTGGTTTTGATTTTTGAATACTTGAAATCTTGTATTATAAATTATTTTATTTTTAAAACTTAAAACCCGTCATCCAATCTTTCAAACCCACCATTACTGAATTGGATCGGTTTAGATTTGATCTGTACCCTTAATGGATATGGCTGCAAATGAAAATTTTCAAATTCACATTTAATGGAGTAGTAATAGATGTAAAATCACTCCAAATCCCCTCTGTGGTCACCCATATATATATTAGTATTATTACATTTATTTAAATGCATTACAATATAATAGTAGACAATATAATTCACGTGCAGTGTGGCCAAATATTAGATTAAAGATGTAACATAAGACACCCCTGTTGTTTGGGAGAAATGAAATGATAAACGTAGAGATGAGCACAATAATATATGTTGTTAGAGATGGTGGCAGCACCACAATACAGTGTTCTTCTCCATGACGGATTGACAGTGTGGACACCTCATCAAATTTCCAGGCAGAGTCTCATCAGTAACAGTGTAGAACTGCATCCGCTGGGGACGTACGAGATTATGCGATTTACTACTACTGTCTCCAAGTATTTTGATGCATTCTTCCCATGTCCCCTTTGAAACTATTGCATCCAACGTGGTCAACCCATCCTCAATAACATAACATTCATTCCTCCATCCCCCCTGTGACTCCTCCTTCTTCACACAACAAAATATGAGCCATGGTTGAGGATTATTATTATCCTTCTTGTTGAAACTCAGCAGCTTTTTGAGAGTTTTTGCTGCTTCGTCCTCATTCTCATCATTATGCCCTGATGAACGTCTCAGGAAATGAAGCCTGGACAGGAGCATGCTCTCAACTCGACCCCAAAACAACCATGCTTTCTTCTCACCATCATCTTCCCAGCTATGGCGATATTCCTGCTGCTTGTTACCCCAGGTAACTCTGCTTTTCCCAATGTACACAATGCCAGAGGTGGTTTTGTAGGTTTGATCAAGAGCATTGATTTTGGTCTCCAATAATTTAACCAATTCGATGTTGTCTCCTCCAATTATCCATGCTTGTTTTGTTATAGAAATCTAACAATAATATAATAAAAACAATAAGTGTAAGCCCTTACCACTATGTCAAAAGCTATAACTCTAGTAGCCAATTTAATTGAATATAATGGTGGAACAATTTTATTTTCTAGAAGCAGGTCGGGTGTTGGAGTTGGTCCAGCCCTTCAAGTCTCGCCCAACATTTCCAACAAATTATTATATGGACCGGAGTTCACATTGCAAGATGGATTCGGGTCCAAAATACACAATTTACATACAGAATATTCATAATTTATATACTGAATGTTCACAATGTACATATTGAATGTTCACAATTTGAATTATGAACATTCAATATGTAAATTGTCAGTATATAAATTGTGACGGGTCGGTCGACCTTGTCAGGTAGATCCGAGCGGGTGAGTCTATGGTATAACTATTGAACATTTCTTAGCCACCTAGTGTATGTGTGCATGCTGGACTTGACTCGGGCCCAACAAAATATATACATATTATGATGAATATAATATGTGATGTGATGTGCGCTATATATGAATTGAATTTGTTGAGCATAATAATATATAAATATAAATGTGCAATCCAACTATCAGTTTAGACTTTTAGTTGAGATGGAGCACATCCTTCAATTGGATTGAATGATTGCAAAAGCTAATTAAGGCCGGATGGATGGATGGACATACCAAATCTATTGTCTTGTCATCAATGCCCAGAAACAAATCTGTGAAGCTCCAGTGATGGCTTGTCCAATAGTATTCTTGCAGTAGTTCCATTGAAAGAGGGAAGGGTGCAAGTTTAGCACTGGGCTTCTCTGTCATGAAACTTCTTGCCATGGCTGGCCACATCCATAACACATGGAATGCGTTGTGGTGAAGAATCTTGCCAACGCCATCCATTACAACCAGCTGGATACTCTCTCTTTTCAAACCAAACTTGTCTTTCATAAATTTAATGGTGGTTGGATGTATGGATCTGGGATCACTTGTTGAATAGAATGGCATTTTGGAACGCATTTCTTCAAACTTGTGCTGCATTGGATCATCCCATTGCTGCACAGATTGTTTAACAATGGGGAACCATATCAATTTGCACTCATCATTTCCGCCTTCCAATTCACAGATATCATTCCAGATTTTTGCAAGGTTATCAAGTATTCTTTTGGAGATAATGTTGTCTATGCCTGATGATATCATCAGCACCACATTCTTCTTCTTCAAACTTTCTAACTCAACCTGTACACACAAATTCATATATATGTGCATTCAATTCATTTCTTAACAAATGTCAATAATCGTGGGATATGATCAAAAGTGGGAAAAAGAAAAAACTCTATAATTAAGTAAAATAGAGTTAATGACATATGAGATCCTCCGAGTATACTGATTTTGTCATGTTTAGTTCTAAACTTTCAAATTGATCACTCGTCGTCCTTCAATTCGACTTTCAAATTGTTATATACTCCGTGGTACAAGTTAACCACTCATGATCCCTCGACTTTCAAAATGTGACCAGTCGTGGTCCTCCTCACTCCTCCTAGAAGGACCACAGCTGGTTAAAATTTGATTATTGTTGAATGATCATTGATGGTTAACTTGGACCACCTATGGTAACAATTTAAAAGTCGAAAGACCACACATGATTAGGACTAAATGTTGCAAAATTACTGTACTCGGATGGATGGTATGTAATAGTTGAGAATTGAAGAGAAAGACCCTTTGGTTGGTTGAGCAATCAACAATTGGTGCCAAATCATTATTGTTGTTATTGTCTTTGGACTTGAACAACAACTTGAGAATCCTCATATTGTCAGCATGGTCTTCCTCAAAAGCACACATCATTTCTCTGTACCGTTTCTCCTCAGCAATACACTGCTGTTTCTCTAAGCTTTTCTTTTCTGCATATATATATATTTAAACATTAATTAATTTTCACTGAAAACTATAATTATTTCAAGTGATTTTACATACGTACCATGATTTTGAAGACACGTGAGTAGAGCTCCAAGTTTCGTAGTCATGATAAGCAGTTCACGTTCCTTAGATCTGAAATGAAATATATATCATATCATATCATATCATATCATATCCATGCATGCATGATATGGCAGAAATTGAAATAAATAAATGTATATATCCTACGGCTCATAATCGTTTGCGAAGAGGGAATGGATGTAAGGTGCAGAGATAATAATAGATCTGACGGTCCAGTAGCTAGCAATGACAGTAATGGTTGTTGCTATAGAAATTGTGGGTTCATGATCATAATCAGAGGAGGATTGCAGCATGAAGTCCTTAATCTTCAAGATTCCTTTGATCACATTCAACATGGATTGGAATAGAGCATGGAGTACATCAAAGTGTGATTTGTGGTCTTCAAGATTAATCTCCCCCATTTGCCTCAGAAACTTCATCATCTTGGTTAGTTCTTTGTGGGGATTATTTGACTGAGCAACAACCCAATACTCCCCATAGTTTGTAACAATGGCTGCCAGTGCAAGTGTCAGCTTTGCTTCCCATTGGTAGTCTGATAGCATGTTGAACACATCCACTGTCTTTTCATGCACATCCCCAACTTCTGAACTCAGGTATGCTACCTGGAAACACCATTTATAAATCCTTCAACAATATATTATATATATAGGGAGTAATTCACAAGCAAGCTAAGTATGTACTTTTAGTTAAAAATTGTTATATGGTGACCATGGTCGTCAAATGAAACTGTAGTAAAATTAAAATAATACTTTAGTGCTGCTATAATAAGACTAGCTAGTGTGCTTGAAAAATGAAACTAAAAAACAGAATTCATTCAATAGCGCATATTGTAAAATGAAACTGTAGTATAATTAAAATGATACTTTGGTATTGATATAATGAAACTAGTGTGTGTGAAAAAATTAAATGAAGATGAAAAACAAAGCAATATTGTTATGAAATTGAAGTGTATAGTAATTAGAATAATACCTATTTCATGATCCAAGATGCTACATAGACTATAGTCCACAATAAAATTTGCCTCTAGTTAAGATTGAACACATTTTCCAATTTGGTGTAAGGGGTGTCACTTAATTGGAACCCGTAAAAAAAAGTTAATGGACCCGCACACTTGAGAGGTTTAATTTGTTGAGCATATATATATATATATATATATATATATAATTTATAAACATAAATGTGCAGTCCAACTACCAGTTTAAATTTTTCCTTGAGGGATCGGAGCACATCTAATTACCTTGGGTGAAAGTTTGTGTATTTCATGTTGCACCACCTCATCCACAGTTTCTGCTTCATCTTCTGAAACCTAGACATATAGTGTTTAATTTGCACAGAATGAAGGAAGTATTACTATTACTATTACTAGCCAATTCAAAGAACTAATTGAAGTAAAAGTTAGGCAAAAAACATTACAAAATACCAACCTCTTCTGGTGAAGAATCATGATGAATGGCACAATCTTTTAAAATGTGGGTAATGATAGAGAGAATAGAGTGGACATTGATCTCTCTTCCATCTGGAAAATGTGTGATTTCAATTTGCTCAACAATTCCACTCTCGTCACCGATCATCCAACCCCAGCTTTGCATGGGAGCTTCTTCAATTTTCTCCATTAAATTATTATTATTACTACTGATGATATTCTTAGATTGAGTGTTGAATGAGTTATTTATACTCTAAAAGAGTATCTATCAATTATATACTATATCAGGGTATGCCTTACAGCACACTCCAAAACATATATTGTTTTTGAAGGGGACGCATTATTATTATTGCATGCATCTCTTTTAGCTTTTTCTTCTTTAATTTGCAACTTTTGAAAACACATATTTAATGAAGCAAGGAAAGAATATGGCAAAGCAAAAGCTAGTAACAACATGGGAGAGGAAAATGTATACAACCTTTGAAAACATATAATTAACGAAGCAAGAAAAGAATATGGCATCACCATATAAGCTTATCGATCAGAATTAATGAAAATTGGGAGAAGAAGAAATAATGAAAAATGGGACAATTCCAACCAAGTTAGTTTATCGTTGGCTTGATAATTACAACTACTTACAAGGTTTCAAGTTCGACTCAACATGGGAGTTGTCTATTAATTTTCTTAGTTTAAGTCGATCAACTATGGACGTTTAGATTTTTTTTTACCTGACTAGGGTCATAAACGGACTTCATCCATAGCACATCTTCGGGTAAGAGTTGTTGGTTTTCCTGTAAATAAGAGGAATTAATGAAAAATGTGTACTATATACGAGCTACTCTTTTTTTTTTTTTTTTTTTTTTTTTTTTTTTTTTTTTTTTTCAGCCATTTTACTTTGTGGAAATTAAAACTATTCTACCTTTAATTTTATTTACTAATTATCTATTAATTATTTGTGTTAGTGTAATTATATTTTTATGCAATTAATTAGTTGATTGATATATTTTTAATCATGTTAGAAATAATTATATTATTAATTTATCTTGATGATGCATATGTTAAATATTAGGATTGTAGCTAGGTTTGATAAGTGTTTATTTGTGCTATTTTGTTATGCATAACTAACTATGTGCTTTGAATGTAGATATTATGTTTAAAAGGATTCTTATATGCTCCATTTGTTCAATGAGGTACAATTTCTCTTGTTTAAGTAAGAAAGATCGATTTTGCATGTGTTTTGGAGCTCAATTTGATGGTCTAGAGTGATCTTGACACAGGCATGTTCAGGGAGGCAATGTGAGGTCAATAAAATAAAAAAATAGCAACTTAGAAGTATCATAGTATCATCTTTCGTTATGCTCGGATTTAGATTTGAAAACATATCACGATAAAACATAGCTCTCATCTCCTCTCCATACTGAAAAAGAATCGCGGATCTTCAATGCAATAATTATCTAATTAGTAGGGAATCAGGACACAACATATTGTTAATGCAATTCGACAAAATCTTCTTACGTATGTGAAGCTACTCAACGCAAGCCCAATTTTACTAGATGGTCACGGATTGGTGGAAATATGCGATTTTCCGACCACCGAAAAGTGGTCGGAAATTGCCAAAATCCGGTCGAAAATTACTGTTCCGACCACATCTCCGACCACTGTGAAGAACCGGAAAAATGCTCGTCGGTAATTTCGACCACTCCATGCAGTGGTCGGAAA
This sequence comes from Ipomoea trifida, assembly GCA_003576665.1. Taxonomy (NCBI): domain Eukaryota; kingdom Viridiplantae; phylum Streptophyta; class Magnoliopsida; order Solanales; family Convolvulaceae; genus Ipomoea; species Ipomoea trifida. Next base: position 9,275,283 of record CP025649.1, on the reverse strand, counting down.
TAAATTAAGAAAAAAAAAATTCAATGCTCTGTAAATTTCATTTACAATACAAATTATCCATTTGAAAATAGCAATTGTAAGTTGTAACCCACTAATAGTTTTATAACAATACAAGTTTATGACAAGCAATCTGTGACAAGTGCCTGTTCAGTCACAACTTACAAGCATCATACCACATGATTATAGTTTGTAAACTGCATTTAATTTCTTTGGCAGTGCAAAAGAAAAAGGTAGAGTAAATAGATTGAGAATTTGAGAGAGCCAAGGACTAGAAGTACTATGCTATGCTTAGTAATCACATAGAAAGTAATAGAAGAATTACGAAAATAAAACAATCTAAAGTGCCAACTTCAACCTATTTCATTTCTGCCTAGGCAAAGTTTTACAATAGACAGATTGCTTTTACATATATTTCTAAGTGCTTCCCTTTTCGTGAGATATATTTTAAATTTCTAAAGATGCAACACACTAATCATAGTGTAAGTCCTTGTTTTTTAATTTTGTTGTCAACTTTCTAGATGTCATTTCCCCACTGATATTTCAGAATAAAGAAACAAATTAACATGGCACTTTGAAAATCAAATTGATGCTTATGAACTGAAATATTACCATATGCCAGAACTGAAATATTACCATACAAATCCATTTAAGCCAGTGCAGTTCGAAATAGCATTATTACTCAATTCCCTTCAAACAAAATTAAGCACATCCCATACTCTAAGAACTACAAGCCATTAAGAACAAAAAGGTTGCATTGCATAGTAACTAGTAACTAATTTGGATGCATAAACCAATTAAGACTTGAATTTTACCGGAGACTATCATCTCCATCAAAGCAGTCATCTAGAATGCCAATCAAAGTCCCGACTCTTGACATTGTTCAAGTACTGATAAAATTATAATACTGATAAAATTAACATTAGTCAATCATTTAAATCCAAAGTGTAGCAATTGCTTCGGTATCAAAAATCACCCTTAGCCCCATTACAAGCCAAATAAAGACCTATTTGATATTAGCATGCAGTTTTAGAGTTGATCTATGCGAGTATGAAGGGCAAGTCTATGGGATCTCATCTTAAGCCACGTTCTGCATAATCTCAACTAAGTACATGTGCATACAGGGTCCTAATCTACCTTAATTCGGGTGCCCGGTTATTGGCCTGAGGGGGGAACTCATTTGTAATACTGAGATGATTTTTGAAGCAGGTTAGGCTGTCATAAGTTGGTTGGTGGTATGTTTGGTTGTGCAGGGAGGAAGTGTGATCAGTTGCAGTGCTTGGAAGGTGGATTGTCCTTGGTAATTGTTTGACGACAAGTAAAAGTTCTAGTGTGGGGGAGTTGATACATATGATTTTATACTATTATTTGCCCCATAATTTAGTTGATTTTGTTGCTTATTTCCTTTACTGAAGAGTTGGAATGTAGCGGGAGGTGGAAAGGGTGTAGGTGAATAAAACGGGAAGAAGTTCCCGAGTATCGTTCTCAAAGGATGGCAAGGAGGGAATTCAAGCGGTAAGGGGATTAAGCACAAGAGTGTTTAGTGTTTGAAAGCTAACCCAAACATAGGTAAGAAAGGTGCATGAGATATCATGAAAATAAGGAACAAACAAAGGAAACAAACAAGTGGAAAGGAGGATTTGGACCTTGCAACTCATATAGGTATCCTTGATTTCCTAAGGTACTAGGCTAGCAACACTTAGATAATGAAAATGAGGCAAGACAACTATGCCAATGCCACTCTCGTGGTCATTGGCTTATCATCTAGTCCATAGTCCCATTCTCATGGCAACTAGGCTAGGTGAGGCAAATTATCGAACACATGGTGTGCTATTTGCCTTCCAATCCCCCTTTTCTCAAAGGTGGGAAGGAAAAGTGCTAGGCTAGGCTAAGGAGTATCCCTACTCTCATAAGTGAGACTCCTTCTCCAAACATCTCTCATATAGGTTGATCATTCCCACACAAGAGTCAAAGAAGATCACCATTCACACAACCAAACTCATAATCAAAGCAATTGCAAAACCTAATTAATCAATTCAAAGCTCAAGAATATCCATACAACATTGCTCAATCCAAATCCACAAAGATCTATCTAATCATACTTGAAATTGAAATAGCAAAGCACAAAAGTAATAGCAAGAAATTAAAAGGAAGACTTAGCTAGAAATTGAATGAAGAATTTGATCTTGAACTTGAAATTGAATGTTAATCTTGAATTTGAATGTAGATTACAATCTTGCACAATGGAAATCTTCTCTAAATCTAATCTAAGCCTAAGAATTGCAATGTGGAGTGAATTGGAATGTGGAGTGAATTGGGGGAGATCTCTCTAGGCTAATCCTAGAGAGAGAAATATTCTAAAGTGATCTCAAACTGAAGTGTGATGGCTTCCCTGAAAAATGGCTCAATTCCCCTTTTAAATCTCGCCCAACCGCCAATTTTCCGCGCTGGACGCACGGGTGGACGCACGCTGGACGCGCGTCCACTGGTCACGGCGTCCACTGCGTTCTGCTGCGTTTCTGCTGCACAGACTTCAACTTCAGAGAGCTGTTTGGTGGACGCGCGTCCACTGCGCGTCCACAGCCACTTCCAAGCTCTCATTCCAACATACTTGGACGGGGACAAGTCCTTTTGCCCCATCCACTCTTTCTTCACGATATGCCCTCACATGCCGGGCATTGGCAAACTCCTTTAATTCAATACATAGCATACTTCCTTCCAAAGGTTTGCAACTATCCATGTCCATGAGTATGCTATTTTCCTCCAACTTACCTATTTTTTCATTTTTCTTCTTTTCCCCAAACTCCTTTTCGTCATTTCTCACTTTCTCATCAACTTGCTCCCTAACACTCTCATTTCTTGTCTTTTTCTTGTCCTCAACCCCTTTTTTTACATTCTCATTTTCAACCCCTTCACTCCGATCTTTACCAATCAAATCATGAATGTATAAAGCATCATCAAGGCAATTATCATGAAAAGTCACACATTCAATATCATTTAAATCACACAAGGTAGCCTCAATATTGGCATCATCATCACCACATATCTCATGCAAATCATTAGTAAGCTCATTTGACACAGATTCATCATCAAAAGTAAAAGACTCAAGAACATCATTATCATCTAAAGAAACGAAAGAATTGTTTTCACAAGTATCAAAACAATTTTTATCATCATCATCGGAGTCAAATGAATCACTATCATTAAAGTCATAAGGGTTGAAACAATTTACCTCATTAGTAACCCCAAAATCATTTCTATACTTTAAGACAATATCATGAAGATCATAAGTAGCATTCTTACAAGCATTGGACGAATTATCACAAATATCATCATCACATTTAGCATTAATATCACCCACATTCTCCAAAAGATTGGCATGCACATTATCAACAACACAATCCACATTACCAACAACATTTTCAATATGAGCATCCCCACAATTATGATCAAAAGAATCATCATATGGCTCATCACAAAAATTATCATGCTCTTTAACACCAATTTCATCACTAGGAATCTCAACACAAACATTATCAACATCTTCAATTATGCAATTATTTTCACTAGTCATATCTACCATTTTCTCAACTACATCATCAACACAATCAATATTAGCATTATCAAAATGAATAGGCACATGAATATCATCACAATCATTATTCTCATCACACATGTCGGCCCAAGATTTAGAAATTTTATCACCAATAGTAGTGCTAACACTAATAGTGTCAAGTGTCTTACCATTTGCAAGCTCAATAGTGCCACCACATGGTTTTTCCTCTTCCCACACTATCTCCACATCACCATCACTCTCCTTTTCCTCAACATTATCATATTCTTGCTTCCATCCTTCCCTAATATTAGCCATTTCTTGCTTTAATTCTTTTATCCTTGCCAACATCTTGTTCTTCATGTCTTCCATGTTTTCCTCCTCATATGGTTGCATCATGTACTCCTCATTCTCATAGTGGTTGCACTCTTGATCAATTTCGTCCCTACATTCACATGGAAAGTTAGTTTTACATTTCTTGCAATATGGGTACTTTTGGCATTGATACCTATAGTGAGGCCCTTTACAAGCATAACAAATCACTTGTCGATTCATATCTTCAAACATGTGTTCCTCAATGGTCTTGAAGCGGTCATTTGGGTCTCTTGGCTTGGGTGTCAACCAATGGTCATACATGTGCTCGATAATAGATTTCTTTTTGGGTGGAGGTGTGTTTTGAGTGTACGATAGTGGAGAGTAGGATTGGGATGGGTAAGAGTCGTAGGATTGAGAATTAGAGAATCCTCTTTGTTGAGGGTAGTCATCATCCTCGTCATAGTGGGTAGATTGGTAAGATTTTGAATTATAGCTTTGAGGTAGTGGTGGGGCTCTTCTTGAGTAGTGGTAATCACCATATTCTCTATCATCATATTGAGTTCTTGATATTTGCCTTGGTGGTGGATCATCATACTCATCATATGCCTTATCATCATATTGAGGTCTTGATGGTTGCCTTCTTGGTTGGTATTCTTCTTGTGAAGATCCATATGTCCTTGAGTAAGGTTGTTCATAGTCTTCATAATTTCTATAACCATAGGGGTTAGAAACTTGAGCATTATAGCCTCCCCTTGGTTGCCAATATTCTCCTTGATCCTCATAGTAATCCTCTTGTTGATATCTTGCTTGAGAATACATTATAGAGGATCAACCTATCAACACAAAGACAAGAGAGTGTTTTGCAACTAGAAGTAGTTGCAAGTGAGAGTAGTAGCAAATGAAATGACAAAAAGATTAAAACGTAAACAAAGTAAATTGCAAAAATAGAAAGAAAATGGGGGGTTAGACTCTCTAACTTGAACACTTACTCATGTTAATCCAAAGGCACTTACTACTCAAAAACCGATGCCATCCCCGGCAACGGCGCCATTTGAAGAGTTGGAATGTAGCGGGAGGTGGAAAGGGTGTAGGTGAATAAAACGGGAAGAAGTTCCCGAGTATCGTTCTCAAAGGATGGCAAGGAGGGAATTCAAGCGGTAAGGGGATTAAGCACAAGAGTGTTTAGTGTTTGAAAGCTAACCCAAACATAGGTAAGAAAGGTGCATGAGATATCATGAAAATAAGGAACAAACAAAGGAAACAAACAAGTGGAAAGGAGGATTTGGACCTTGCAACTCATATAGGTATCCTTGATTTCCTAAGGTACTAGGCTAGCAACACTTAGATAATGAAAATGAGGCAAGACAACTATGCCAATGCCACTCTCGTGGTCATTGGCTTATCATCTAGTCCATAGTCCCATTCTCATGGCAACTAGGCTAGGTGAGGCAAATTATCGAACACATGGTGTGCTATTTGCCTTCCAATCCCCCTTTTCTCAAAGGTGGGAAGGAAAAGTGCTAGGCTAGGCTAAGGAGTATCCCTACTCTCATAAGTGAGACTCCTTCTCCAAACATCTCTCATATAGGTTGATCATTCCCACACAAGAGTCAAAGAAGATCACCATTCACACAACCAAACTCATAATCAAAGCAATTGCAAAACCTAATTAATCAATTCAAAGCTCAAGAATATCCATACAACATTGCTCAATCCAAATCCACAAAGATCTATCTAATCATACTTGAAATTGAAATAGCAAAGCACAAAAGTAATAGCAAGAAAATTAAAAGGAAGACTTAGCTAGAAATTGAATGAAGAATTTGATCTTGAACTTGAAATTGAATGTTAATCTTGAATTTGAATGTAGATTACAATCTTGCACAATGGAAATCTTCTCTAAATCTAATCTAAGCCTAAGAATTGCAATGTGGAGTGAATTGGAATGTGGAGTGAATTGGGGGAGATCTCTCTAGGCTAATCCTAGAGAGAGAAATATTCTAAAGTGATCTCAAACTGAAGTGTGATGGCTTCCCTGAAAAATGGCTCAATTCCCCTTTTAAATCTCGCCCAACCGCCAATTTTCCGCGCTGGACGCACGGGTGGACGCACGCTGGACGCGCGTCCACTGGGGCGTCCACTGCGCGTCCACTGCGTTTCTGCTGCACAGACTTCAACTTCAGAGAGCTGTTTGGTGGACGCGTGCTGGACGCGCGCGTCCACTGCGCGTCCACAGCAGACTGCTGTTCTGCTGTGCGAGAATCAGAGAGCGAAAAGTTGGACGCACGGGTGGACGCATGGTGGACGCGCGTTGGACGCGCGTCCACTGGGCGTCCACTGGGCGTCCACAGGGTGTCCAGGTGTATTTCGCACTCCAACTTCGACTCGTGAATCCTTCTTCGAAATCTAGCAATTTTCTGCCTTTAAACACTTCTTTTTACCTACAAAACAATCGGTAAAGTGTGGAACGGGTACTAAGACAATTCAAAGCATTCTAACGCAAATTAATACTAAAACATTCATAAAAGCTTTAACTTGAATTCTAAACGATCCATGAATAACCTTATAAAAGTGGTATATTTTGCACTTATCATTTACCTTGATGAATTTGAGACTCGTTTGTGTATTACATTTGCTTAATTTTAGTTTATTCACGAACAAGGAGCAAAGGAAGGATTTTTTATCATTTTGAACAAGTTTTCGAAGCATAGGAATCTACCCAGGGTCGGAAAGGAGCAACGGAGCATGAAAGAAGTCAGAAGACAAACAGAGAAGGCACCTCACGGCCGACCTCATGGCTGTGAGGCTGCCCGTGAGGCACCACACGGACAACAGTGGGTCACTGCACCTCACGGCCACGATCCCGGGCGTGAGGGTGCCCGTGACCCTGCTGCTGTCCAGTATTTAATGACGCGATTTGCTGCCTTTTTGGGTATTCCGAGCTCTAGTTTAGTTCAGTATAATTTTCTTTTTTTTAGAGTTTTCCATATCATAGATTAGCACCGTTTTACATACTTGAATACGTTTGCAAGCTTGGAATCGTGGTTTTGGATTGGATTTACTCTTCGAGATTGTTAGTAAAATTCTTCCTTTTAATTCTTTAATTTCTCATATTTATTGCTATGACTTCAATAGTTGATTCTTGCTTTACTTTGCTTACTTTAATAATGAGTGAGTAGTTCGTTTATGGGTTTAGATTAGGGATCTATTGCTAGTCTTGATGTTCAATTCGTGATTATTGCATAAAGGGATTGAATTAACTACCTAGGGTTTATGTTGAATCGAGGATTAATTTCTAATTGTTATTAATTGGTGGCCACAATTGATTACTAGCTTAGGAGAGAGATTCATTACAACGAAAGTTGGGTGAAGACCTCGAACCTTACCAATTTCAACTTAATTTTTCCTACTATGAGAATAGGGGTAATTTGGGGGCTTACAATGCTTAGGTGTTTAAGACTATGATTGATGCATCACGAAAGTGGGGCAATCCTAGCCTAATTCGATTTATTGATTACGAAAGTAGCTGAATTGAATTCTTGTGTGCATTGCCCATAATCCCTAGGTTAATCCTTTTTTCCCTAATTCTGAGTTGTTAGAACATCAAGATTGCAATACCCTTAATCTGGCTCATTTCTTTATCATACAATTTATTCATTAGTCAATTTATTTTCCTTTAATTTCCCTATTCAGTTATCATTTACTTGGATTCTACAAGTGCAAGTAAATTGTACACTGAGCATCAATACTAGGTGCACCTAATGTTATAACTAGGTGCACCTAGGTTGCACCAAGGTGCATGAATGTTAACAAAGTAAATTACTTGCACTTGTGCAAGTAAAATGTATTGCAGATACAAGTAAAATGTATTACAGGTGCAAGTGAATTGTACAATGAGCATCAATACTAAGTGCACCTAATGTTATAACTAGGTGAACCTAAGTTGCAGGCATGTGCATGAATATTAACAAGGTAAATTACTTGCATTTGTAAGTGAAAATATTTGCGAAAATAGGTGTATGAATATTAACAAGGTAAATTACTTGCACTTTTAAGTAAAAATATGTGCGAAAATAGGTGCACTTGTAAGTGAAGCTAGGTGCACTTATAACACAATTACTTGCACCAAAGTTCCACTTTTTTTTAAAATTGCATCTGATTCGTTGATCTAGACACGTGGACGACTGTGATGCGTTCTCATTTCCTTCTTGGGAGGCAGTTCGCACGGGAGTGTGCCCATATATCAAGTGTGAATCAACTTTATGGATCCAGACATGCCTGGAGGACTTTTGCAGTGCAATCATATCATATAGTAAGTGCAGTACAATCCTTCAATTGTTCGCACGTTAAGGTCAGTTCGTAGTTGATTATAGACGTACAGACTATAGTAATTTATATATAAAATTAAAATGTATATACAAGTTACTGGGCCCGCCCATGTATAATATAGGCAATAACATGTGCAACAGTGCAAATTGTATTTTTATTTTTATTTTCACAAATAGAGAGTTTTTAAAAGTTTAGTAGCCAATTACATTTCTTCACCATTATACTGAAATCTTGGGTTGTTCATATGTTAATTTCATGCTATTTCACTCAGGTTGTGGCATAAGAAAGCAGTGGACTTCCCCAATCTCCGATGACACTCCGGACACTTGATGTTCTCTACCATCTCATCACTCAATTCATGCTGGAAGTGCAGGTGGGAACATGGGCGATCAGAAGGGCTACCTTGAAGCATTTCCAAGTGATTTTTCAACGCTCCCTCTAAACCTATCTGTTCTACATCTCCCTTCCATTTTGAAAAATCATTCAGGGTTTTCATGCTCACATCCTCGTCTCCGATCAAAGCTATGTGGTTCCCTTTGATGAACATCGCCCATCCTTCACGTCCACTCTTGTCCACCAATTTCCCCAACCCTTGCAGCACTTCATCATCATCATCAACACTAGTGTTTTTCTTGCTAAGATATTGCGCCCTGGAGAGTAGCATGCGCTGGAGGTTTTCCCAGAATGACAGCATCTTGGCGCCGGAGAGCTCTGGAGATTCGGAAACCAGTTTATTTGAATACAGAAATGGGGCTATCATCTCCATTTTGGACACACTGTCTGTGCTTTTTCCCAGAAAGAACATCTCCAGAGTCACACGGAGGGAATTAGCAACTTCTTTTGCGACGCTGGCGAACCTAAGAATCCACTCCATGTTATCCCCTCCGAATAAGCAAATAGATTTTTGGCCTTCCTTAACCTGTATGTGAATATTATATCCAAGAAATTGTTAGGACTTAGGACACAACTTTATTTTCTTATATGGTCACACATTTTTTTAAAGGTTAGGTATTGGACTAAGACTTGATTTTTTACCCATCTCTATCTAACTATTCTTTAGCCACCATTGGATACTAGACTTGGCCTACCCAACCAAAGTTAAATATTATTCGAATCCGTGACTTGGCTATGATATTACTTTGTTAAATCAAGTGCTTACCACTTACTCCAAAAGCTATAGTTAGTAGCAAAGACACAACTTTATTTCCTTATAAAGTCGCACATTTTTGAGACATTGGGTGCTGGACTTGGCCCTTTAATGGCCTCTGCCCAACAACAACATTCCTGAGCCACCGGGTATTACACTTGGCTTTTACCGACCTCTGACCAACAATTCCTCCTTCAAACACCAACTTGTCTTAAATGTTATTCAAACCCGTGACCTAGCACGAATGTATAATTTTATTTGCTAATATCGTCACACATAATTTGAGACGTTGGGTGTTACACGATGCAACTTTATTTCCTTATACTGTCACACGTTTTTAAGACGTTAGGCCGTTATACCTCTACCCAACAATCCCCTAACCACCGGGTGCTAGACTGACCTTTTATTAGCCTCCCCCAATATATAGCTAGTTTTCAATCAGACAAACATACCATTTAATTAATATTTTAATATAAGATTTATGTTTAAAAATTTAGAAGATCAGACGAACATACCATATTCAGTAATTTGTCGTCGAGGTCTTTTATGAGCAGCTCAACCTTCTTGGATGTCTCGGTGTTCCGAAGGGATTCTTCGTTTTGGGATGTAAGAGGAAAGGCCTTAGATCCCCATGTCCAAATCATGGGCAATGCATTAGGATGGACAACTCTTCCTGAAGGGCCAACTGCAACTAGAATTGGCCCTTCTTGGAAATTGATGAGGAATTTCTCTTTAAGGACGCGAATGACGGTTGGATCTATGGATCGAGGATCATCTACCATGTAGAAATTAGGCACTCTAAACATTTTACTTATCATGGACGATTGATCAGTCCATTTCTTGGCTTGGCTTCGTGTAATGGGAAACAAGATGATCGCATGCTGCCTCCTTTGGACTTCATCGCATTTCGCGTACCATTCTTGGAGAAAAGGAAGTTCCTTCTCCGACAAAATGTCGTCTGTGCTTGATATCAACAGCAGCACAGTCTTGTTCTTCAAAGTTTCTAAGCTAACCTGGCACAACCATAACAACACAAGTCACACCTAAGGAACTGTAATCTAGGTGATGGATATATTAGAGATGGGTCTGAAGCAAACTGATTTAGTGACCCTGAGATTCCAAGGCTCGGTCCCGACGGCCTAGGTCAAGCCCTAAGCTCGACCTTGAATTGGCAGGTCAAGACCCGACCGTGAGGCCTGGTAGAATACGTAGACCTTGGGGACGGTTAAGAGACCAATCTAGTATATAATTCCTCTATTTGTCTTGTTGATATAACATAATCTTTCTCAACCTACTGAAGTACAAAGAGTCAACAATTGCCTCCACTGAGGCTCGAACCCACTCCCATCATTCATGTGGGAGTGTAAACCGGGACACCGGGTCAATATCATGTCTTTACCGTTTATCTTTTAATTATTGATTTAATTAATTCGGGCCACTAGAATTATTGATTTAATTAATTCGGTCCACTAGAATTAATTTATTCCATAACTAAGATCGGTGATGTTCATAACGCCTCATTCCGTGAAAACCTGCAAACTTGTATATAAATGCAAACAATCTCATATTCCAAATGTATAATATACACAATCTATCCTTGCGCACAATCAAATATTACAAAATGACCATCGTAATTACATAAATGCATGGTTTCATATGCTTCTCACAGAGGATAGATCAAATATATGGATAATTGATGACAGAAAACATCAAAAACTTCAAAATCAGACCTGTTTTTCACTGGAGAGGTCAAAGATTGATGTCTGCTTGTCGTCCCTGGCACCAACTACCAACTTAAGGACTTTCATGTTATCAATATCATTAGTCTTCAAGGTTCGCCCCACCACTTCAATCTTGTCAATAACATCTGTAACATTGCTGTCTTTGTTAGTCTTCCATCAAAAAATATATATATCGCGTCTTTCCGTGCAATTTAGACCACTAGTGTTAACAAAATACACTATCCAATGTGAAGAAATGTATAACACAAATACCCCCATAGCTCCCCTGCTCTGAATTGTGCATTTTCTTAACATTGGATGATGTATTTTGTTAACATTAGTGGTCTAAATCGTACGGAAAGGTACGGCCATATCTGAACTTTACTCTCTCTCTATATATATAATATATATATATATATATATATATATATATATATATATATATATATATATATTGTATTTTGTAGGAATTTCTATTGCATTAATAACCTAGTGTTTTGTAGCATTTGAAGAGTTGATCCGTGAGACAATTTCGCAGTGGTTGAATCTTGCGAGCCAAGCTGTCTAGCTCTCCATCCATGGAGGTAGTCCTAATAGAAAATAATAGTAAATAAAACTATAAAATCAACAATAATGGCATTACACTGACAAAGAATAGGGTGAAATAGGGCAATAACTCCAGCCAAGTTAATTAAACTATTAGTTTGATAAGTCCACTTAATGAGAGCAACCTATTTGCCTTCTCAGTTTAAGCCTAACCTATAGGCTTTGAACAATATAGTTTATCTAGCTATTAACTATGGACAACATAGCCCCTGTTTGGTAAATAATTAGCCTAAAGTCAATTTTGACATATTTGATCATTATTAATTGTTTGATTTGGTTAAAAAATCAGTATAAGTGTTTGTTAATAACCTTTTTGTAACTTCAAAATACTAAATTTCAAAAGGCTACTCAAAGCAACTTTTCAATTAGCGTTGAGAAATGAAATTATACCAAATAGCTGTCAGCTAACAGTTAATTTACCAAATACTTTTCTACAATCAGCTAATATTATCAATTAATTATCTCCTTGCTGTTCTATGACAATTAGGGTCACAATATAAAATTTACTCTATACACTCTTAGATAATGACTGCGAATTTTCTCGTTACTCACAAAAAAAAGAAAATACAATCGTACCTAGGATCCTTTACGATGAGGGAATGCATATATGAGGTGCAAATAACAGCAGATCTAATGATCCAATAGCAACAGATGATAACCGTGGCTCTTAACCCAGGAAATCCTCCTCTGGTGTCTGAAGAAGCAAAAACAGATAAGAAGAATTTCTTAACCTCCACGATGCAGTAGCACAAATCTAGGATGGGGTTGACTAGTTTTTGAAGAGGTTGGAATAATGTCTCTAGTTTCTTGTTGTCGTCTTTTAGCAGGTCAGACATTTGCAGGAGAGCTACCATGCCCATGGCTACTTGATCTTTATCTCTGTATGTCTGGGCAATAAGCCAATATTCTCCATAGCTGGAAACATAAGCTGCAAGGATGAGTGCCACCTTAACTTCCCATGAGTAGCTTGAGAGCATGTTGAAGAGAGTCACAGTCTTTTCCTGCACATCATCTCCTGCTTCCAAACTCCTGTACGAAAGCTGGTGATCCAAAATTTGACAAACTTCATTTTTTGGCATTAATATATTCTTAACACTGTAATTTCATCCTTAAGCTAATTAATTCAAATCACCTGGACGGAAAGCCTGTACACTTCAAATTGCAGCTCTGGTGTCAATGTGGCACTGTCACCTCCTCCTTCTTCAGAAGTCTAAAATTAATAATTTGAAACTATGACATCGTGTTGTATGATGTTACAAAAACATATATTTGCCTACAAAATACGAAATTCTCTGGCCTTTAGGGCCATCACACCCTCCTCCCAATAGAATAGTGAAGGGTAGGTGGGCTCTAACACTCTGATTGTTAAAACTCAATCTTGTATTTTTGTTTCAGCCTGAATCCCCAACCCGAAGGGTCCTACGTCCGGGCCTAATAGAACATGTGAGAGAAGGTAAATCATAGTAACTTAGTGACTCAATTTACAGGGTGCAAGTGCACATAAAAAATCTGTCTACTTTGGACATAATTCGTAGCATGCTGAATTTTGAACATTGATCTAATTTCCAAGGACACTATGATGTTACAATAACAATTTTTTTGCCAACAAAAACAAAATTGTAGGTAGAAGAACCTGTGCCTAGTTCCCACCAAATTAAGTGTAACTCTAACACTAACTTTATTAAGACTGAATCTTGTATCCTTATCCACAATCTATCTGCCACCACTAACTGAGTAATGCTGGCTACAAAAACGTTTTCTAATTAAATGTATTGATGAGGGAGTATAAATGTGTGGAGTATGTACCAACCTTAGTGGGTGGAGTGCTCTTGCAGTCATCCAAAATGCCTTTGGCGATATTGAGGATAGACAGGGCGTCGATCTCTTCTCCATTAGGGTAATGGGTTTTCTCAATTTGTTTCACCACCGCAGAATCATCGGGAGTGGCCACTGCACGGTGGACAGGGGCGGCCGCCGGTGACTGCATCGCTGCTATTAATACTACTTGATGTAGCTTGAATTTAGATAAAGAAGATAAAGCCAGTTGAGTGTTGGAAGCTGCTTATTGGGCCTCATTTATAGCACAGAAAAGATTACAAAAGGAATACAAATCAGTTTCAAACAAATTAAAGGCAAAAAGAATATAGAATTGTGTATGTACATCTTTTGTAGTTGGCACACCTCTGCCTTTCATTCAATAAATCACTTTGAAAAAAAACAAAATAGATTAACGAAGCAAGCAAAGAATATGACTAGAGTGTGACATAATTAAGCGTGCATTGTCCAAATAACTAAAAATAAAGGAAAATGTTCTTTGTATTAATTATGAATAAGAAAATTTTAATGTTATATTTATCTATATTGAAAGGTTGATTTTAGTGGTGATGATGGTGTGTCTGAGAGGGTATTCTACTATTATGAAAAATTGTCTCGAAGAGTTAAAAAAGGATGTTGATTAGTAGGTGATTTATCATAAAAGTGTTGAGTGTTTGAAATTTAGCTTGAGTAGTATGTTTGAGAGTTATATACAAGATCAATGAAGTACACATTAAAGTAATAAGCAAAGCAAATAACAAGCTCAATGAGGAAAAGTAGGGGCTTGTACTAAGCTACTCTTGGTTAGATGCCATAGAGGTTCTTATGATAGGGATCATATAATGATTTAATTAAGGATCAAGAAAGATGTTACTAACTGTTAATATCATTCTCATGGACATTATTAAACTATCAATTAGCATTCAGTTGAAAGTTTCCCTCAGGAGAGGAATAGGAAAAGTTCATTATCAAAACCAGAAACCAAAGAAGAACAAAAAAAAAGTATCATTGCCCGCATATTTCCCCTCCAGGCAAAGCGTCGTAGATACATTAACTAACAGTGGCAAAGCAAGCAGAGATTGAAGGGTCAAAGAGAGGTCAAAGGTCATCTGGCTAATAGCTTAGTGGTTAAATATGATCATACTAAGAATTGAAGGTCTAAGTGTGTACACGAGTATATTTGATCTATTAATGTTAAATATTAATAAATACATTTGAGCTATGATGGCTAAATCTTAAATTTTTTATTCGTTTTAATCCATTTCCCATATATTTATTTAATGTATTATTTATATATTTATATATGTTGGCCTGGGGTCAAATTAACTAACTTTGTGCGGGTCAAATTAACTAACTTTGTGCGTGTGTACACACATATTACATGCAATTAACTTCATATTTAATCACATTTTCAATGAAAAAGGAGCATTTTCATGCATTTTGGAGGGTATTAGAGTTAAATTTAATTTATTGGATGAATTTGCAGTCAATGGGAGATAAGAAGAGACTTCAAGGAGTGAGAGACTTCTTGTTCTTTTGTTCCACTCTTGCCTTCGTTTGTCCAAGTGATCAAGACCATTGAAGATATTTGGATCTCTTGGAAGTGGAACAAAAGAACAAGAAGTTGGAATTTTTGCTCATCTTGACCACTGTTAGTTTTTTTAACAATATCTCATCCTATGAATGTCCAAATGAAGTGATTATTGCACCATTGAAAAGAAAACTCGAAGGGTTATAACTTGTATGGAGACCACAAAATCGAATTATATCGTTAAAGGGCTCAAAATCAACCTGGAAGTTGAAGTAGTGTTGTAGAGTCGCCATATCTAGATTTGGGATTTGTGCACTGTTTTGCCCATGGGCATGCACGCCCGTGCGCCACCCTATTGAAGAGTGTAGTTTTCGTGGTGGATGGAAAGGAATAGGTGTTAAAACGGAAAGATTTCCGAGTATCGTTCTCAAAGGACGGCAAGGAGGGAATTTGAGCGGTAAGGGGATTAAGCACAAGAGTGTTTAGTGTTTGAAAGCTAACCTAAACATAGTAAGAAAGGTGCATTAAACATCATGAAAATAAGGAACAAACAAAGGAAACAATTAATTGGAAAGGAGGATTTGGATCTTGCAACTCATATAGGTATTCTTGATTTCCTAAGATACTAGGCTAGCAACACTTAGAGAATGAAAATGAGGCAAGACAACTATGCCAACGCCACTCTCGTGGTCATTGGCCTATCATCTAGTCCATAGTCCCATTCTCATGGCAACTAGGCTAGGTGAGGCAAATTATCGAACACATGGTGTGCTATTTGCCTTCCAATCCCCCTTTTCTCAAAGGTGGGAAGGAAAAGTGCTAGGCTAGGCTAAGGAGTATCCCTACTCTCATAAGTGAGACTCCGGCCTTCTCCAAACATCTCTCATATAGGTTGATCATTCCCACACAAGAGTCAAAGAAGATCACCATTCACACAATCAAACTCATAATCAAAGCAATTGCAAAACCTAATTGATCAATTCAAAGCTCAAGAACATCCATACAAAATTGCTCAATCCAAATCCACAAAGATCTATCTAATCATACTTGGAATTGAAATAGCAAAATGCAAAAGTAATGACAAGAAATTAAAAGGAAGACTTAGCTAGGAATTGAAGGAAGAATTTGAACTTGAACTTGAAATTGAACTTTAATCTTGAACTTGAATGTAGATCACAATCTTGCAACAATGGAATTCTTCTCTAATTCTAATCTAAACTAAGAATTGCAATGTGGAGTGAATTGGGAATGTGGAGTGAATTGGGGGAGATCTCTCTAGGCTAATCCTAGAGAGAGAAATATTCTAAAGTGATCTAAAACTGAAGTTTGAAGGATTCCCTCAAAAAATGGCTCAATTCCCCTTTTAAATCTCGCCCAACCGCCAATTTTCCGCATTGGACGCACGGGTGGACGCACGCTGGACGCGCGTCCACTGGGGCGTCCACTGCGCGTCCACTGCATTTCTGTTGCACAGACTTCAACTTCAGAGAGCTGTTTGGTGGACGCGTGCTGGACGCGCGCGTCCACAGCAGACTGCTGTTCTGCTGTGCGAGAATCAGAGAGCGAAAAGTTGGACGCAAGGGTGGACACCTGGTGGACGCACGTTGGACGCGCGTCCACTGGGGCGTCCACTGGGCGTCCACAGGGCGTCCAGGTGTATTTCGCACTCCAACTTCGACTCGTGAGTCCTTCTTCGAAATCTAGCCATTTTCTGCCTTTAAACACTTCTTTTTACCTACAAAACAAACGGTAAAGTGTGGAACGGGTACTAAGACAATTCAAAGCATTCTAACGCAATTTAATACTAAAACATTCATAAAAGCCTTAACTTGTATACTAAACGATCCATGAATAACCTTATAAAAGTGGTATATTTTGCACTTATCACCTATGTACATCTATATGGTTTTCACACATTCCTATGTTGTTTTTGACCCATCTCAAACCCTAGGCGACTGAGAAATATTTTCCTTCATTTGCTTTCATCATTTTAGCTTAGATTAGACTAATTTTACATGGAGGATTCATCTATCAAGCTTGTAACCACGGATTGGACTTGAATTTCATCTCTACTTGGATATCTCACTACAAGAAAAATGCACAAAGACAACAGTTTTAATTTGTCCAAAACCGTTGTCTTTGACACAACACTTTTTTCAAAGACAATGATTTTTACCAAACCTTTGTCTTTAGTATGTTGTCTTTGTGCATTTTGTAAAAAGAAAACGCCGTAAAGACAATGGTTTTTTAAAACCATTGTTGATATAGGTTTAGTGGAGATGGTGAAAACGGGTGTGAATGTCGAACCACGAGGATTGGGGTTTATGGCACGTAAAAAGTCGTTACCTAAACTCTAGGCACTAAGGTCTTGGAATCCATAAGGATCCAAGTAAATCATGTTTGGTTTTGGACTAAAACTAAAGTATATTTTTGGTGTTTTGGATTAACGGGAAAACAAGATTAAAACTAGGATTAAATTCTATTTGGAAAGATGGGTTAGACTAGGTGTATTACTCTATTGATGCATTTAACACTTAAATTGGGGGATGAACAATAACCCTAGGTTCCACAAAGATTAACAAAGGTTGTCCGATTTCCATGGTGTATCAACCTAAATTTTTAAAGAACAAAAGCTATTTAAGCCCCAACCTACCCCTATTTCCATAGAAGGGAAATTGGGTTTGAGATTGGAAATGCATATATTCCTTACTTTTAATTTTCAGAAATTAAAGTAAATGTAATGTACTTTCTAATTATGTTCCTTACTTTTTCACTTTTGGAAATAAAAGCAATAAAGAAAGCAAAAGTCATAAAGGTAAATTAGAAAAAATAGAATGATGGTGATGTTTAATTTTGAAAAGATGACAACATTTTAGGGCAAACTAAAAAGGAAAGTAAGACGGATAAAATGAGACAGAGGTAGCATTATTTTAATTTGGTTTAATTATTAGTGATATTAACGAAGCTACTAGCCTTTTTGGTAATATTTGCTCCTATTTTATTAATTGATCTACCAATCGTGTACCCATGCTATTGCTAGGGAGCCTGTCTCTATGTCAAAGTTGTGAGGGTTGGCATGTTAATCCACGCAAATTATATCGTGGACCGTGGTCCACAATGCATTGTGGATCGCGGTCCCAAAACGACGTCGTTTTGATTAATGAAACAGACGGATGAATTCGCGTCACTCACTTTCTTTTCATATATACTGCACTTTCTTTTCAGCACAACTGCAGTTACCTTTCAACACAACTGCAATTACTTTTTGATATAACTACAGTTGTATATTATCGAATGAAACTATAGTTATATCAAAAAGTAACTGCAGTTGTGTTGAAAGGTAACTGCAGTTGAGTTGAAAAGAAAGTGCAGTATATATGAAAAGAAAGTGCAGTTGTGTGGAAAAGAAAGTGCAGTATATATGAAAAGAAAGTGAGTGGCGCGAATTCATCCGTCTGTTTCATTAATCAAAACGACGTCGTTTTGGGGACCGCGGTCCACGATATAAGAACTGGTTAATCCTCCTAGTTTCATTACTGATTTGTTACACGATTTAATAAATTAAATTTTAATTTCCCTTTAAAAGAAAACTTAGAAATATAATGCATTAGTTTATAATCATGATAAGATCTTTAACCATATATTTACAAAATAAAATAACTAAACCTTTTTGTTTCTAAAATTTCTTATAAAGAAATATTAATATTGATCAATAAAAATTTAAGACAAACACTTCAAAATATAACTTAACAATATAGTGTGACATGCTATGATGTTACATTGTGATCATATAATATTTCTACTTATTGGTTGCATCATCATATCATTTCGGTCTTATTCCAAATCATATTCGTCATGGCCATGACAACACGCGAAAGTGATAAGTTTATACATATATGTATAACAAACCGGACACATCTCACTCTCTGGAATTTCGGTGAAAGTTGTAGGATACTCAAGTTCACTAGGGTATTCAAGTTCACAGCAGGGCTGGTGATATAGTGAACTGAAAGAATTGGAAGGATTCAGACGGATGACAACATCGTCGAAATGGTTATCATTATCCTTCGCAATTAATTCTTTCCCATTATCATTGTACTCAGTTAGGAGTGTCAACATTGTAGCATCATTCGTACATCGGATCACATCATCCTTTGTGCATAGCAGGCACCATCCTCCAGTTTCACCCAGAGATTTGTAAGCAACCAATTTTTTGAAGAGGCGTAATATGTTGTCGTGGCCTACCTTGTTAAGGCCAAACTTGCTTAAATAGTGCATCCTTGACAACAATGTGCTTTGAAGTCGAGTATAAAAGAGCCATGTTGAGGGCTCATCCAAGCAATCGCTTGGGGTAATGCTTGATCTTACCTCCTTGTTTCTTCCCACGTACATCATCCTTGGTTCATAGTCTGATGAAAGTGACTTTTCTACCTCGATTTTGAATTGTTGAACCCATTCAATGGCGTTCCCTCCATACAAAAAGAAAAGGCATTCCTTGTCTTCTCCTTGTGGTTTTGCATTCATCTGATGAACCAACACCAAATAAAAAATATTTTTTAAAAAAAGTAGATAAAGTTCCATTTTCTCCACCAAGTAGATAGTGTACTATACATTAAGTTGATGATATCTTAAATACTATTAAGCAGGCGTGCACTAGATAATAGACCAACTTTGGTGTTAGGCTGGGGCCGGTGAGGACCAAGTTTACGTCCATATGGCTAGGTCCTAGGAGATTGTTGGGTGGAAGCCGGTGAATGGTTAAGTCTAGCACATTAGCTCTCGAAAATGTAATGGGGAAATTCTAGCGTAATACGTGGTAAACATTGGATCTTAACAAGTGGTATCAGAGCTAGGTCACAGGCTTGAGTTTTAACAAGAGCAAGACGGGTTGGCTGGTGCTGGGAGGAAGATTGTTTGGCGGAGGCTGATAAGGACCAAGTCCAGCACCATGTGGTTAGAAAGATTATTTGGGCGTAGGATGGTAAGAGCCAAGTTTAGTACCATATGTGGCTAGGTGCATTGTTGGGTGGAGGCAGTGAAGGGCCAAGTTTATACCTAGCACCATGTGGCTAGGGGATTGTTGGGAAGGGTTAAGTCTAGTATTATGTGGTTAGAGGATTATTGGGCGGAGGTTGTCAATAGCCAATAAAGGGCTAAGTACGTCCAGCACCATGTGGTTAGGGGATTGTGGGTGGAGGGTCTAGCGCTATGTGGCTAAGGGATTATTGGGCGGAAATCGGTGGAAGTCAATAAAGGAATAAGTCTAGCACCATGTGGCTAGGGATTGACTCAAATCGGGTTATTCATAATTGATTAACTCAAATAAAAAAGACCAATAAATCTAGTCAAATTTTGTAACCTTATGATTACATTCTATTCTACCATGGTTTTAATGTAGGGTAGACGTGTTATAAAGTTGAAAAAAGTTATATTAAATTAGCTTTATACGTACCCATTGGCGTATGGGGTGAATGGTAGCGGCCATAAGTGCAGTTCCCCAAGTCTCATCTCTCCACATACATTCTTCTTTGTATGTGTCAAATGGAGAGGCATCAGCTCCCCATGCCAATATCATGCCCATTGCATTTTTATGCACAAACTTCCCCTTATAATCCAGCACCACAACAATTGGCTCCTTCCCAATTCTGAAGAAATCATCCTTCTCTCCAGTTTGGAACAAATCCTCCTCAACATATTTATGCAGCCCTGCTGCCACTGATTTTCTTGGATCTTTTACTGAGTAGAAACCCATCACACCTCGTAAGCTTTCAAACTCATTCACCTTCTCTGCACTCCAGAACTCTCTCCGACCATTCACAACCGGAATCCAGATCATTCCATGATTCTGGGCAACCCCAAAAACATTAAACATACATAAGACCACTTTTACATGCATTTCTGTAGCAAATTGAATGATGTGTTTGGGCGTGGCCCGCAAATTATTGTGTGAACCATGGTCCACATACATAACTATATGGACCATCAATATAAAGTACATTTTTATTATACAAAAAACACTTTATTTTTTCTCACAAAAAAACACATTATTTTTGTACTGAATGTATATTATTTCATAGTATATATAAAATAATGTACTTTCAGTATTTAAATAATGTACTCTAAAATAATGTAAGTACAGAAATAATGTACTTTTTATTTATGGTCTACACAGCTGTGTGGATCATGATCCATACAATAATGATTGGGCGTCGGGAAGGTCGGCCGAGTTCAGCCCTGATTCGAGACGTGAAGCTGTGTGACTTATCATTGAGGATGTAGTTAAATAGTTAATGTCCAACTATTAATCATCAATTTATTTTAAGAAAGATATTATCACAATTAAATAACTAAAAATTCTGTGGTGGAAAGTAAGCACAATGTAGAGTTGAGATCAAATATAATGTAGGAAGGATGTTACCTGGTGGCAATCTTTGTAAACCTTCCCGAGATATTCTGCCCTCTCCTTTGAGATGTCTAATCCTGATGATATTACCAGTAGCACATTCTTATCCGTAGGTATAACATCTAGTTCCGCCTACATGAATAATAGGGCTTATGTATAAAATATTATTCATTGCGTGTCGAGTAGATATTCATCACTATTCTAAGTAATATTCTTTATCTACGGACATACCTCCGCTTTTGTTTCACCATGATACAGCGGCATGTTCTGATCATCCTTGACGTTAAATAGTAACTTCAAAATGTCTCTATTATCAGACAAATCTGACCGAGAAAAAGCAAGTTTTAATGCTTCGTAAGATTCTTGTACATCTTTCTCCTCTGCACCAACACGTACACATGTAAAACATACGTAGCACTTTAGTGAGTTGTTTCTGTAACACATACACATATATATAGGCGCAACTGCAATAAGTTATCAACGAATATACAATTATTACAAGAAGCACAATCCTAATGATTACAAGAATGCATGTTTCTAGATGCACAATTAGTATAAGTTATTGGTTAATATGTTAGATTTTTCTATATAATATATGTTATAAATTAAGGCTTTAATTATGTTGTGCTAGTTAATTCGGCCTATTAAGTGATTTGGTTAAACTAATAATTAGAAATTGCTAGCTAGTCAATGAGACTTTGTGCCTAATATAAATTAAAGCTCATATTTTATGGTACTCATTTTGTTCAGAATAATACAAATACACCATTTAAGGTTCTAAGTCAAGTTAAGTATGGACCAAACAATTAACATTACTCTGTAGGTCTATCGCTCAAGAGACAACACAACTGAGATGACATCGGACTATGGCCGGATCGAGATCAACATTGCTTCTACTTTCACTACTAAGAGGTTGGGTTTTCCTTGTATACTTTATCTTCAGTTAATCATTAGACTACATTTATATATATCTAACATAATGCTCAATTAGACATTACAAAATGTACAATATATAGTAGTTTGCACGGAGTGATAGTTCTCATTTGATCCCCATCATATATATATATATATATATATATATAGTATGAAATTTGCATGGAATTAAACCTATTTTGTTATGGCAGTCATTGAGTAGAGCTTGAAGAGTGATGTCTGTATCTTCAAATTCCTTTTTATAGTGGGCTAGTGATTCCACTACTCCAGCAGGGATTCTGAGGAAATTAAATACCAAGAAATGAAATGAAATATATATATGGTCAATAAAGAACATCATATGTATATATATTATTATTGTATTGTATCCTTAGCTTAAATGTAGCTTACTGGGAGCGTGGCACGCCAAGGCTTTTGAGAAGCGATGCACAGACGAGAACAGCTTGAGTGATGTGGTAAAGTAACTAGGGCTGCAAATGAGCCGAGCGGCTCGCGAGCGGCTCGCGAGCCGCTCGGTCAAAGCTCGACTCGAGTTCGGTCAAAGTTGAGTTCGAGCCGAGTTCGAGCGGCTCGTTTAATAATCGAGCCGAGCTCGAGCTCTAATGCCTTAGGCTCGTGGCTCGACGAGCCGCTCGCGAGCCATGTATAATTTATATATATATATATATATATATATATATATATATATATATATATAATATTAAAAATTGATGTATAACCCTAGTTATATTTTCCCCAAAGAGGCAAAGAAGCGCAGCCACTCCCATCCGCCTTCCGCCCTCTGCCTTCCCGCAATCGACTACGGACCATCGAAGGGGCACCGCCGAAGTAGCACCGCCTCCCCTCCGTCTTCGCCCTCTGCCATCCGCCTTCCCTCTGCTTCCCGCAATCGACGACCGACGGACCGAAGCAGCACCGCCGAAGCCTCCGTCTTCGCCCTCTGCCATCCGCCTTCCGACTTCCCTCTGCTTCTCTCAATCGACGATCGACGGAGCGAAGCAGCACTGCCGCGAGACCGAAGCAGCACCACCTCCCCCTCCGCCTTCACCCACCGGTTCCGCCCGAAGTAGAACCGCGACCCTCGCCGGTAATTGAATGATAGGTTCAAGAGGGGTTTGAAGAGAAAGCCTTTGGCCTTGATAAAGAAGCTCCGGAAAGCGGTATGCTACTATTTCTTTCCCGTTTTATCTATGACTTGTGCTGAGTTATAACATATGCTACTCCGTATTTTGTATATATTTTTGGGCAAATGGTAATTAATAGTCTGAATATGCTTGATTAATTTGTATGTCTGGTAGTTTGTCATCAGGCTGGCATTTAGAAAAGTTTATGGCTGTGTATTCTATAATCTGGAACTGGTGACTTTGGTAGGAATGTGCAATCATATTCCTGCTAAGATAGAAAATTGTTAGTTCATTCTGAAGGTTAAAGGTAGTTTCTACCAATTTATGATTAGGAATGTCCAATAACTTTTTTTTTCTACCAGTTGCCAATCACACCTCAAACAATTACACTAAATGGATTTAGTAAAATCTTAGGATGCCTAAACATATTGTGCCTTCTCGTTTGTGTTGTTGTGACTTTGCTCTCTTATATATGGAATATAATGAACTTAGCACTTAGAAGTAGTTATTTGAGGCAGTAGGCAGAGTGGCTATGTGAGGCAGTAGGCAGCAACTATTGGTTTCTTTTGTTGATTTTGTTATTATTTTTTATTAGGCATGTCAACAGCGAATTCATCTGTCCCGCAAAACCCAAATAATTCAAGTAGTGTAGTTGGTGAAAGTAATGAAGCTGTTCAAGTTGATAATGAACTGCAAGAACAAAAGGTAAAATGCAAGCATTGTAATCATCAATTTGCATTAACTACTTAATTTTCCTTAAGTTAAATGTTAGCGAGATGGAAAATAAATTTATATACTTCAAGTTAGTAATTTTATTTGTTTTATAGGTAATGGAGTCTGCTGGAAAGATTGACATGGAAGTAATGAGGGAGTCTGCTACTCATTGGATCATGATGCATGGACATCCTTTTACCATTTTAGAGGAAGTAGGATTTAACATCATGATGAAACGAATAATGCCAGAGTGGAAACCAATTAGTAAAAGCACAATCAAATCAGATTGTTTGAAGGTTTATGAGACTTTTGGAAGCCAAGTCAGCCACCAAAGGTCTGCATATAATTGGGATGATTTCGATGCATGTTGTGAACAAGTTGATACTTCAAGAGTTCAAAGACAAGGAAATTGGGATGATTTCGATGCATATTGTGAAGAAGTTGAGACTTCAAGACTCAAGAGTTCAAAGACATGAATCAAGGACAACTGCTATTTTTGACTTGTAATTGAAGTGGAGTGAACTTATTGAGTGTTTTAAGTATTTAAACATTCAACTTTGGACTTTTGAATGTTTTAAAGTTTGTATTATTTATGTATGGATAAAACAAAATTTATTATTAATTGTATGTTGAATTGAAAGTTTGAAACAGGTGAAATTCGAGCTTGATTTCGAGCTCAAATTGAGCTTGAGCAGCTTGATTTCGAGCTCAAAATCGAGCTTGATTTCGAGCTCGAAATCGAGCTTGAGATCGAGCTCAAGCTCGAGCTCGAACAATCGAGCTACTCGAGCCGAGCTCGAGCAGCTCGATAATTGTCGAGCTCGAGCTCGAGCATCAATGGTCGAGCTCGATCGAGCTCGAGCTCGAGCTCGAGCCTCTCATTTCTTAACGAGCTCGAGCTCGAGCCACCCCAGGTTCGAGCTCGGCTCGGCTCGTTTGCACCCCTAGTATCAAGGGAAAGCGGAATGAATTCTGGTGGAAGTTGTTTGAGCTCCAACATACGTTTCGTGAGATTTAAGATTGAGTTGATTGATCCCACAATAGTTCTCTGCCTGTCGTCGTCGTCAAAGGTTGTAGTGTCGTTTGGATGGGGAGCAGTGCTTTGCTTGAGAAGCCACACTTTTTTGGCTAATCTTCTGCTTTGGTGGGTGAAAATGCATTGGTCTCCGTGATGTTTGGCAAATGCTGCTAGCAGCATCACTGCTTTGGCTTCCCATTCATAAGTTGACAACATCCTCAACAGATTTATTGTCATCACGTACAGACCCACATCTCCCGACCACTCCGAACCCACCTTAAACCAATCAAAAAATTAATAATAATCATTATGTATATATATAGGATTAGATCTCATCAAAAGCCAAGCACCTTGTGCATGCTCAATTGGCATGTAGTGGCCACACTCAGATGAGAGGTCATGAGTTCGAGTTTCAGTGGTGGAGATCTCGAAGAAAAGTATAGATGAACAGATACTACAATATAATAAAAAAGCGGTGACATTTTTTATAATTATCATCCAAATTTATAACTATATAACTTGTTACACTATACTACGCACTTTGTAGCAATATAATATGCATTTGTGAATAACTTTTAAAAAATCAATTACGGAGTAAATTTTAAACCTAAATTGTAAAAGCTAAACCCTAGTAGAAACTAAAAGGTGAACCTCTAAATCAAATAACACAAAAAAAAAAAAAAAAAAAAAAAACTCAATCATAAACTTTAAAATCCAAAACCCTAAGGGCATTGCGCACTTGCGCATTTTGCAAAGTGTAATTTTTTAATACCAAACATGCACTTTATAACAACAAAATGTGATTTTCTGAAAAATTGTGAGAACGGCAGAGTATAGTATGTGTTCTAAGTTGCACAATAAAGTTGGTGATAATTATGAAAATGTCACCATTTTTTTTTTATTTGATTTGATCCATTCGATTTTCCATAAGACTAAGATTGGTTTTAGTTTTGTCTTAATTATTTGTTCTTATTTTTTGAATATATATATATATATATATATAAAAGACCGTGCGACCCAACACGAATGCACACAAATTACCACATGAATGCACAGAAACTATTTTAGGGCAGATTGTATGCATTGTGATTGGAATTTTAGATTATGCGCATTTATGTATAAGTTCGCAGCCAAAGGCGTTGTGGTCAAGCGGCATCCGGTGTACACTCCCATGTGGAAGAGAGTGAATTCGAGCTTCAGTGGAGGCATCTATTGACTCTTTGCGTCTCATTTGATTACTAATCTATATATATATCCTGTACTGACATGCATCTATCTTGATTTCGACCCAGCTAGTAATTATGGGCAGTCACAAGATTAATTCATCAAAAAAAAACCTGGCATGAAAGTTGTTGTATTTTAAACAGAAGTTGGTTGTTATCATAGTCCAGCGGTTGCTGAAGTTGTTGCTCCAAGGTTGTCCCTTCAGCAGCCTGCATTGATCATAACATTAATTGAGGACATACTACAGCAATTATATAATGAAACAAATTCAATTCATCACAAACTAATTAACCGTGTGGGTGTTGAGGATGATGTTGTGGACAACGTCAAGAATTCTTCCGACATTAATATTGCGGCGGCCATCACCAGCAGGTTTATGAGTCTCCAAAACTTGTTTTCTGATTGTGTCCTCGTGGGGTAGCACCAGAGGATGAGACATTATATATATTATTATATTATTTGTGACGATATACTTGGCGGCCATGCATGCATTCAATTCCAATCAATTTATATTGCGTATGAAATGGAATAAAGTGAAAGGGGTGTAATCATCGATCTTCTATATATACTTTGCTTATCTTGAAATTAATTGAATGGAATACGCAGTACAAAGTGAGTGAATAGAGGGGTGCAGTGACTGCTTGTTTGCATGCATCAGCCCATATTTTGATGCTCAGCTGCACCTTCAATCCTTCATTCCTTTATTAGCCTTTTTGATATATATCCCATGGCGTAAAGTGAAGGTGATATACATAATATACTTGATATGGACTCTACTTGTGTTTTAAATATTCTCATGTATACTTTACACATGACAATAATTACCGGCGGATATGTCTGCCAAATAGTTGAATTTGGGCTCTACCTCTTTTATTAGTGTACTAGTTTTTTTCACACGCGTTGCGCGAATGAGATAATGCCCAATGATTATTTTTTAAATAAGTATTTCAAAGTATACCAATGAAAGATTATATAGGAGATATTCATGCATACGCAATTGAGTGTTGAATTTGTTTATTTAAATCGGTAATTCAAAATATATGAATGCAAGATAATATAGGAGTGATTGATTATAATTGTCACTAAAATAAATGTTTGCAACTTTGTAATAACACTGGTCTAAATACTTAGTCTAAAAACGATAGTCTAAATAAAAATACTACTTTTTGTTTGAATTTCTCTGAGTCTTATTAATTCTCTTTCGGGTAGCATTGTCATTGTCTTCATCTTTAATACTTGTCCTCTTCTTTCTATTGGTAGTGTGTCATGTGCAATTGGGTTACTGGTGATAGCATATTCCTACATGTTTTATGTGTTGTGAGATGTGTGTCGTAGATTATCATGTAAAAGTATTTTTTTTGTTCTTGTTAAATGCCTAGCTTTATTGACTCTTATTAAATTTGTATATGTAGATAGATAGATTATAGATGTAGATGTAGATGTAGAATATATATATATATATATATATATATATATATATATATATATATAATAATTTGTTTGAAAAAGTAGAAATTGTCAATTGCTTTGAAGAAATAGAAACGGGGCCCACCAGGTGACTAGATTAAATCAAGAATTCATTTTTCAGAAGTGGCAACAAGAGAAGGCATGTATCATGCCAATTAATAGGGTTTTATATTGCAAAAGTTATGCTTGGACACTATCCAATGGGGGTGTTTCAATTCTCCCTCAAATTGCTATTGCACTAATTAATTTTATGAAAAATTATGCCACAGGCTATAGTTATGCATTTTTCAAATATTTACTTTAAAAAAAAATTGATAATCTTGCATTAATATACGCCAGGATACCGGTTGATACTTTGATAAATTTTGAAACACTAATTTAAAAATACACATTGGACATGACTATTTGCACAATGCGCGTGTGGTAACTAGTTTATAACATAAGACACAATTACTAATTTGTTTCAGGTACATAATTCATACTCTTAAAGTACAAGATTTCATAACACAAGACACAAAATCTTACAAAATAAGACACATACATATGTACTAGGATCCACAGTGCATTGTAAACCATGATCCATGGTATTAGGATTGAGCAAAAACCTAGAAGTTTGGGTTTTGCTTCTGATATCACAAACTTTAACTTTTTTGGGCTTGTGCTGGATGCACTTTGAGTTTCTCATATTCTAAGGCCTAGGACATACTCTTGATTTTCTTAATCAATTTGGATTCATCTGCTTAAAGCTCCATGATTTCTTGAATTCTCAGCTGATAGGCGATTTTCTAACAGTTAAAACAAATTTAATAATAAATTTTGATCTTCAATAAATAAATAAATGTGGAGTTGTCTTCAAAATATATATATATATATATATATATATATATATATATATATATATATATATATATATATATGTGGAGTAGACAAACACCTCAAGTAGTGTTGGAGGATATATGTTCAGTAGCTAATAGAGGTGGCCACGGGCCGGTTCAAGGTCGAACCAACCCTGAATCGACCCGGAAAAAAGTGGGCCCGGGCCTTATTGGGCCTGGGCCAGGCTTAGCTCGAACCGGAACCGGCTTATTAAGGGCCGGTTCAGGTCCTGCAAAAAAAAAAATTCGGGGCCCGGCACGGAACCGGCCCAGGGCCCAAGCCCAAGCACGACCCAGGCCCCTAACCGGCCCAGGCCCGGGCCTAGGCCCGGGAAAGTGCAGCCATGGCAGCAAAGCATGGCAGCTTTGCTGCCATGGCTAAATTACAATTTATATATATAAAAAAAATTTAAATTAATTTTGGCCATTTGCCACAATGTGGCAGCTGGCCTAAAAGGCTAAAACTATTAGCCCTGCAATGTGCAACGGCCAAAATCAAATATTTTGGCCGTTGCACATTTGCTTGTAGCCTCTGCCGGAGGCCAGGCTAGGCCTGGCCTCCGGCAGAGGCTACTCTCAAATTTCTGGCCGGTGCAACGGCCAAAATTTTGGCCGTTGCACTGGCCGGATAGTTTTTTTATTTATTTATTTTTCTTTTTATCGACCATTGAACCCTATAAATACCTTTTTATTCATTTTTGTTTCTTAATATTAAGAGCAAACCCAATTTAAAAATATTTTATAAATTTTTAATTTATTAATCAAACCTAATTTAGTGAGTAAAAATCAAATGAACTTTATAAACTATAATACATTTTATAATATTTAAAAGTTATCAAATAATATTAAGTCATATATAAAATTTTAATAGTAAAAGACTAAAAATTTAAATGATATTAATGTCTTTTATAAATTTTAGTCTAGTAGAATATCATGTTAATTTTAATTTTGAGATTAATAATTAAAATATTATTTTTAACAAATATATTAGTTTTGGAGAAGTGTTGTACTGTGAATTGTGTATATATAATTATATATTTATTAACTATTAATCTATTATTGTCTATTAATATATCAAAACGTTTAAGTAGCTTATAGTTGGAAAGAACTTAAGTTAATAAATGTAATGTTAAGGGTTCAAATCTCACTTCACACAAAATACTTCAATTTATAAAAAAATTTATATGTTTAAAAAAATATTAAGAATTTCGGGCCTAGCCCGGGACCGGCCCGGGCTAGGCCCGGCCCGGGACCGGACCTCTATACTATGGGCCGGTCCTGATTTGTGCTAACCGAGGCCCAAGACCGGCCCGGGACCGGACCGGGCCCGGCCCAGGCCCGGGATTTGGCCAGCTCTAGTAGCTAAGCAAGAAAGTAACCAGGGGCTTTTATGTACATACACGTTGTAATTTTCTGTTAGCTTTCTTCCTTTCCGTCCCCATATATAGACTATACTCACTCTGCATTTAGTATTCATTCATTCTAATCAATACAGTAGTTCACCATTTCTAGTCTCTTCTTACTTCCTCCATCTTCATCTATTCACTGTCTTCACATTCTAATATGGTATCAGAGCTCGCAGGTGAGGGAGCTATGTCGCCGCAGCTTCTGAAACTGGCGAGTCACGCTGAGCTGCAAGTTCGTCTTCGACGACAGATCCGCAGGGGATCTTCACTCTGTAGAGGAGTCAATCCGGCGAAAACAGTCGCCTTGTTCAATCCGAGCACAATGTTCATCCCATTAAGCCTAGATGGTAGCTCACGGAGCAGATCCGTAGAGATTTTGAGTAGAGTGCTCGTTAATCTTCTATTTGCCGTCTTTAATCACATTTGACGGAGCAGATTCGTGAAGTTTTTGAGCAAAGTGCTCATCAGCCATTTTTTTTTGTAGGTTTGAATAGAAGTTCCCGGAGCAAATCCGCGGAAAGCACGAGCGCAGAGCTTGTTGTAGCTTTATTGTCGTCGTAGCGGCGAACGAGGAAGAATAAGCAGTTGCGAACTCCGATTCATTACTTTGCTTCTGAAGAATCGCAAGGAGAGCGTAGAGTCTCGGATCTGAAGAACCGAGTTGGAGAGCTTCGGTTCGAGATCGAGGCTGCAACTACGAACATCGAAGAAGCTAAGCAGATCAAGGAATCAATGAAGCGGAAGTGGTTTCCAAGAGCGGTGACTGAGATTGATCCGCTGCCGCCTAACTTTGCCGTGAAGAAGCATCTGCAATCGAAGCTTCCTTGCAGAATTTTTGATGACTACTCGTTGGCCTACTCTGAGCTTCGGTCGGACATTCTCCAGGAGAGTTCTGATTTGGACTTCTCCAAGTATAGTCCGTCGGTGTGGTCAACCTATGCTCTAGAACACTCGCCATTCCTCGAAGAACACAATATTTCTGATGAAATTTCATTGGTGTTGGAAGAAGAGGATGGAGAGCGCTACCGGATGCTAAGAAACAAAGAGAGAAGGCAAGGGTACGGCGGCCTCGTCGTTCAGGAATGCCTGCAGATGGTCCATTAGATCGTCCAACAATCCACAAAGAATGAGCTTCTAAAGGAGACAATGTTCTTAGGAGTTAACCTCTTTGACCAATTTCTAACGAAAGGTTTGTTTGACCAGGTTGAACAAAGCTCTCAACAGAAGCCAAATAATTCTTCTGAATTTGATGGGCAACAAGATGGGGAGATCTCTCAGAATGATCAACCTGTAGGTTCAGAGACAAGCAATTTTAATAGCTCTGTAGTTGATCAAGAAGCTGTGGTGGAAACTATTGCAATAGTTACACATGAGAAAGCCAAGAAAAATGAAACCCGTGAACAGAAGAATGACGATCTGTTTGCAGATGTTTTTTATTTCATAGCAGTAATGACAAAGAGCATAAGCAATGAAACGCTTGCCAGATTAACCAGTGAAGTCAATTCACTAAAGGAAATGAAAAGGCAAAGGTTGCAGAAGCTTCAAGATCTTGATGAGGTGTTGAGTCAAGGATCCCTTGCTATTGAAGTCATTGAGCTGACTGAAGTTGAAGTTAAGAGGCAAAATGAACTTGAGGAAATCTACAGGAGTGCTCACATGGATACAAGTGGTAGTATAGAATTGCCTAAGGGTGTTATGATAACTCATGGCAACTTTGTAGCTATATTGGCTGCAGTTATATATGACTGTGATTCCAAACTTTGGAACCAATGATGTTTACGTGGCATACTTGCCTCTAGCTCATGTTTTTGAATTGGCTGTTGAGACAGTGATGATGACTGGTGATGCTTCAGTTGTCTATAGTTTAGCATTGACCTTAACAGATGCATCCAATAAAATCAAGAAAGGGACCCAGGGAGATGCTTTAGTGCTAAAGCCTGCTCTAATGACAGAAGGCTTTTATTTTTCGAATCTACATAAGGTGTTCAAGGTTATAGGAAATTCTGTTGCTCTGAATTCTAGCTATGGATCAACAGAAGAAGTAGCTTGTGATAGTGATAGTGTTTCATCAGGAAGTGGTTCAAGTCATCATGTGGACAGAAATAAGGTTCTGTTTGTCAGCTACAAAGCCTACACAGACACACAGTATGGTTAGGTCTGTATGAGTTTTACAACTGATAGTGTATGAATTGAGGCAGTTTTCAGTGTATGATTTCTAAAGAAAATCAATTGTTCAAGTTGAAGAAGCATCTTGCCTCTCTCCCTTTCATTCTAAGCTGGGCATACAAGAGTTGCATGCTCCAGCTTACGCGGGGGAGGGGGGGGGGGGGGGGGGGTGTTGGAGGATATACGTTCAGTAGCTAAGCAAGAAAGTAGCCAAGGGCTTTTATGTACATACACGTTGTAATTTTCTGTTAACTTTCTTCCCTTCTGTCCCCATATATAGATAGACTGTCTCACTCTCCATTTATTATTCATTCATTCTAATCAATATAGTAGTTCACCATTTCCAGTCTCTCTTACTTCCTCCCATTGTTGCAAAAATTCCCGCCTGGGCCGCCTAGGCGATAGGCGCTCCTAGATCGAGGCGAATTGCTTCCTAGGCGTCCGCCTAGGTGGCCGGCCGCCTAGCGCCTAGCTAACTCGGCCGATTGGGCTGAGTTGACGGCCGACTGGGTCGAATTTGGCCGAGTTAACTCGCCCAACTCGGCAGAGTTAGCCGAGTTAACTCGAACGAGTCGGCCTTGTTAATTTTATTACTATATTTATATATATTTAAATTTATTTATTTATATAAGTAAGAGAAGTAAGAGAGATATGTATAATATACTCCGTATATAATATAATATATGACATACACCACACACATGAACTAATTTTTTATTTTTATAGGTCGCCGCCTAGAACCGCCTAGGTAACGTCTAGGCGCCACCGCTTAATTAGGCGCTAAGCGCTAGTCTACCGCCCGACTAGCGCCTAGCACCTACTGCAACCATGCTTCCTCCATCTTCATCTATAAATCCATTCACTGTCTTCACATTCTAATAAGTAGCTAGGGCGTTTCCACTTGCCATTAGTATCATAGTATGCATATATAAATTTATTTAATTTGATACAAAAGTTAGAAGAAAAACATGCATGCACTGCACCATCAATAATTCAAAATACTTATACAAGCTGCTTATTAGTTGACTTTTCAGCTATACAAAAACACACAAAATAGAAATTAATAATTCTGTTCAAACACAATATTTCTATTTACTGCTTGATTGCATCATCCTCTCTCTTTTCTTGCACATCATAGTCATCATGGTGATGGCAGCATGACAAAGTTATGAGTTTGTACATATCCATACTACAATCAGGACATTTCTCCTTCTCTGGGGTGATGCTTATAAAAGGAATAGTGCATTCAAGTTCATAAGGATATTCGAGTCCACAATAATGTTGGTGTTCTGGAGTGAAAAGAAGGTTATTATAGTAGTCTTCAAATGCCTGGTGAAAATCTTTATCATCCTTCACATTTCCTTTCCATGTCGCGTAATCAGTCACGACTTTCAACATTTTAGCTCCGTCACCACATCGGACCACCTTGTCCTTAGTGCATAACAAGGACCACCCTCCAATTTCACCCGGAGCTTCATGAGCAACTAAATTTTTGAGTCCTTCCACAATTTCATCGTTTGCTTCTTTAGAACTCGTCTTTTTTAAATAGTATATCCTTGACAATAACATGCTTTTCAGGCGAGCCCAAAAGAGCCAAGTGGAGGGGCCATCCAAGCTTTCGCCTTCCTCCATTGCTCTTACCTCCTTGTTTTTTCCAACATATATCATCTTTGGTTCAATGTCCGATGAAAGTGATGATTTTACCTCGGCATTGAATGTCCGAGCCCATCCAATGTCATTCCCTCCATACAAGAAAATCAAATTCTTCCCCGCTCCTTGTGTGGTGCTTGCATTAATCTGATCAACCATTGTAAAGAAGACAAAATCCAAATTCTCATGGAGTACTATACGTGCATTAATTACATAATTTATTAGTTAGAAGTGTGGATATATAAGGAAATTCATAAACAAAAAATATTACCCCATCCACCATATTATAATGATACCTCACACACTAGATATGTTATATAAGTTAAAACTCAATAGCCAAATTCTCTAGCGGCCTTTAGAGCCACAGCAAGGATGGGATATTAGATGGGAAGACCAGTGTTGTTGACACAAGGAGTCCACCACAATGAGTGAAACTCTCACACTACAGCTGTCTGGATTGGAGAATCAGTTTTAGGGTGCCTATAAGGCCGGAGTCAACCAAATTGGGTGAAACTCTCACCCAATAGCGTCTAGGACTCAAGTACTAGTGTCATATACCCATAAGAAATCCACCATATTGTGTGAAACTCTCACAGTTTTACTGTCAAGACTCGATGATGTGTCTTTGTCCACATTCTATCACCGAGAAATCAATTGAGTTACCCATGTGGGTAACTCTTAATGTTACTTGTATACTTACCCATTGGTGAATCGGGTCGATGGTACCGGCCACAAGTGGAGTTCCCCAAGTCTCCACCCTCCAAAGACATTCTTCTTTGTATGTGTCAAAAGGGGAAGCTTCAGCTCCCCATGCCAATATCATGCCCATTGCATTTTTGTGCACAAAATTTCCCTTATAATCCAGGACCACAACAATTGGCTCCTTCCCAATTCTGATGAAATCCTTCTCTCCAGCTTGGAACAAATCCTCCTCAACATATTTATGGACTCCTGGTCCCACTGATTTTCTTGGATCATTCACTGCGTAGAAACCCATCAGGGCACGTAAGCTTTCAAACTCATTCATCTTCTCAGCAGTCCAAAACTTATTTGGAGCATTCACAACAGGAATCCAGATCATTTCATGACCCTGGGCAACACCAAAAATGCACTATAAGACTAGTTTTTCTTCTTGTTTTTTTCTTTTGTAACGAGAGAAATAGACAATCACTACCAGAGAATGTGCACATTGGTAGAGCCTACTTTGCAGTGGCGGAGTACATTATAAATTCCACAATTAATATACAATTATAGAATTATGAATAAATAGTTCAATCTCTAGACCTTTCATGAAAAACATCCACTAACTACCAATTGAGCTATCACAACTTTTGATCATTTTTATGTATAATAATATATTACTCCGTATTTATTTTTACTAAAGCATATACTATATATAGAATTGCATTCAAATGAGGACCATGCTTAACGTGAGACCGTAAGAACTAGATGAGTATACACAATCTACTACATGAATGCACATTAACTACTCCCAGAGTTTTACCATCATCCAGACATGCCTAAGAGTAGTTAATGTAATCATTCATGTTATACAATGTGTGCACTCATGCAGTTGTTCGCACGAGATATATATATATATATATATATATATATATATATATATATATATATATATATATAATGGGACTAGGGTGGGTGAGGGGACAACTACCCCATTACCCGAGACCCTCTGGATCTGCCCTTGCCACCTTGTGACCCTAGTGGCATTATAAGACTAGTTTTATACATATTTGTGGTTGGCTCAAATTGAATGATGATAAAATATATGATGTTACCTTTGGATGGTAGTCTTTGTAAACCTTCCCAAGATATGCTGCCCTCTCCTTTGAGATATCTACTCCTGATGATATTAACAGCAGCACATTATTATCTGTCTGTAAGTCATCTACCTTCACCTGCAATTTCCACAATGAATTACATATATTAGCACGTCAATAAGCTGATAATCATTGTTTTTGAAGAAAATATTCATACGGTCGTACCTCCGCTTTAGTTTCACCATTTTTAAGTGGCATGATCTTCTGTTCATCCTTGACGTTAAACATCAACTTTAAAACGTGTTTGTTGTCGGAGTGGTCCGTCCCAGAAAAAGCAAGTTTTAATGCTTCATAAGATTCTTGTATCTCCTTCTCCTCTGCGCCAACAAACATGCATGTGAATACTATACACTAATAATACAATAAACATGATAGATATATTAGATTCTGAATTTTTCTAAAATAACCAAAATTGTGATTCCAATTTAATTTCATGAGTTGTTTATGCACATGTAAAATATATAGTACCATCATATTAAATTTCCAACCAACCTATTTTCTTGTGGCAGTCATTGAGTGTATCTTGAAGCTCCTTCAGTAGCGCCAACGGTTCATCTGGAGTTCTGAGGACATAACAACATATATATAGTATAAACATAAAATGTGAATTGTGCTACAAAAATGAATTAATCAAATAAAATCCCAAATTTTGAGTGCATTTAGCCTTATCATTAAGGCCCTGTTTGGTAGATAATCAGCCTATTAGCCAATTTTGACTTATTTGACCACTATTAGTTGTTTGGTTAATAAGCATTTTGTAACTCCAAAATACTAAAATTGAAAAGGCTTTTCAATTAGCTTTTTGAGAAAAGAAATTATACCAAACAACTATCAGCTAACAGCTAATTTATCAACCAACTTTCTACAATTAGCTAATGTTATCAATAAATCATACCTTCTAACTCAATTAGCTAACAACCATTTATCAAACAGGGCCTAAATCTTACTTGGAACCAGCGAGACCAGAGCTGTTGAGCTTCGATGCCCAAACAAGAACAGCTTGAGTGATGTGGGCAATAGCCTTTGGTGGGAGATGAGAATCAAGGTATTGTCGAATGAAGTGTGGTGGACATTCTTTGAGGTCCAACATAATCTTTGTGAGATTCAAGAAAGACTTGATTGATGATTCCACATCACTAGACATCCGCTGCTTATCATCCGAGGTTGTTTTTGTGGCCGGAGCTGATGCTGTACTAATTTGCTTGAGAAGACACACTCTTTTGGCTAATCCATTTTTGTTTGACACTTTGCTTAAAATGCATTGGTCTCCATGGTTGTTGGCAAACGCTGCTAGGATCATCACTGCTTTGGCTTCCCATTCATAAGGTGACAACATGTTCAACAGGTTGATTGTCATCACATGAAGATCCCCATCTCCTGACCACTTGGATGTCATCTGATCAAAACCACAATAAAAACAATTTTAGTTGAAACCGTGTTCAGATCAAGCGCATACCACTACCCCAAAAATTATAGCTAGTAGCCAGCTAGCACCACATTTCGAAACACAAGATGTTGGACTTGACCCTTCAAGCCTTCGCCCAACAATATCCCAGCAGCAATTGCCAGCGCCAAAACCGTTATTAGTAAGGAATGTGCAATTTTATTTCCTTATATTTTTCCATAATACCAGTGCCATTACATTTCAAAAGGCATGGTGCTGAACTTGGTCTTTCAGGCATCCGCCCAACAAACCCCTGGTGCTGGACTTGGCCTGTCCTTCAAGCCTCCGCCCAAGACATCGTTCTCTCTTTCATTCAAAACTAGATAGATGCAAGAACAACCTGGTAAGAAAGTTCTTTTATTTTGAACAGAATTTCCGTTGTATCATGATCCGGTTGATGAAGTTGCTCTTCCATGGTTTTCCCTGTAGCCTGCAATCATTATTCATTCATAACTGTTTGTGTAAAGTTGGTGCACAAATTAAAAACAGTAATATTAAGGATACATATATAGCATGCAATTAAGCAAGTTGACGAACCGTCTGGCTGCTGAGGATGTTGTGAACAACATCAAAAGTACTTCTGACATTAATGTTGCGGCCATCTGGTTTATGAGTCTCACGAACTTGTTTTATAATTGTGGCCTCATCGGGATGTGTTTGAGGATGAGACATCTGCGACGATATGCTAGACAAATCAACTAGTCGACTAGATAGGTTTTGTGATGGATTTAATTTATATTAGGTATAGGTATAGTAGGAAATGGAATAAAGTGAGAAGTGTAATTATCAGCTTCTTTAATTTGGTACTTTGCTTAACTTGTAGTTTGTTGAATGGAATACTGCAAAGTGTATGAATGATGGTGACTGCCATTTCTTATGCCATCAGCTGTACTTTGGAAGCCAGGTGGTGTTGCCTTTTGCTTTTTTCTTTTGGGGAGGGCGTAAAGGGAAGGTGTTGCCATATCATCACTCAAGTAATAATACCTACTTCACATGGACTCTTTGAATTTTTCTTTTAGGATGAGAAGTGAAATCCGTAATCACTAGGTAAATCCCGTCTTGTGACACTAGCAGGTAAATGATGATCACAAAGAGGGTTATCCATAGTTGATAGGCTAAAACTAAGATCTTGTGACCCTAACAGGCAAAGACCAGAAAGAGAGTTACCCATAGCTCATTGCAGTTACTAGGAGTTAAACTTAATTGGAACATTGCAGTTACCAAGCCACCAAGCCAATTGTTTGACCAACTTAGCTAGGGTTTCTCCAATATAACACATGTGATAGATTTTGATTAAGGCATTCCTCGCATGCCATAATATTTTTTTTTCTTTCTTTCGTCAATAAAATCGATCAAGACATACGATAAGAGTTATACCCAAGTGTAGACTAGAGGGGTGATATCCACTTGTATTCAATCAATTCATTATACTTTTTAACTTTAATTTCCTGTTGCATGCAATTTCTCCTCACTTTACATGTATAATTTATTTTATATGAGATTAATATCAGGTGGAGTTGCAAGTTTTCCAGGAAAAATACTTCTGTCAAGTATAGGCATGCCTGGCCTAAAGAAATGATTGATAACCTGGCCTAGTCCAGATTTGGAGCAAAAGGCCCGAGGGAACACCATTAATAAATAATCCATGTCTGATCTTTGTGTTTCCTTAATTGTTATGAATTTAGGATGCATAATGCGTGTCTGGAGATATACTTTAATGAATATATATATGTGTCTGTGATGTGAAGTGCAGGGGATCGGAAAAAATTATATATATTGTGAAGAACTTTAAAGCAAAAAGCACAACTGTTATTACACTCAGAAGGCTAGGGATACATTCAACATATTTGTGATACAAGCATTCCAGAAATTAAAGGTGTAGTTCTACAGCAACATAAATAGACATTGTTGAAGCTTAAAACAATGGAGATGTGTGTCACCATCAAAAGAAACTATACATACAAAAAAAAGAAACTAGCTTTAATTTGCCACGACCAAAGCCAGATAGGTATGTAACAGCCATGCCACCAGGCATGAAAGATATGGGTGAACTTTGGCAACTCCGGTGAGGAGGCAGCTAGGGGCCACGCCTGGCAATGAGAGTGATATGATGGAGCAAGTTTTGCCAGCACGCGCGAACCTGATGGCAGAGATTTCAATGCCAAGCCTATGCTCAAAACCATGGAATAATACATTCTCAACTCATCACTGTTCATTAATATCGCCGCCATAGCTTCATTCCCTTCAATAACTTGACATACAGCTTGCTGAGTAGATTGATTGAAATTGAAAGAAAGAAAGAAAAACTGTCATGAATGCAGCTGGATGGTACTTTAAGTATTCTAATAAACATGCACATATATAAAAAGTGATTGTTGAGTGAGGGCCAGTAAATGGTCAAGTCCAGCACACTCTGTCTCTCGAAAATGTAATGGTCATCTATAAGGAAATAAAATTGGGTCTTTACTATTAGTTATAGTTTTTGGCGTAATGATAAGGGTTTAATTGATCCTAACAATTAAATGATGAGTATATTAACATACCGGGTTGAGAATGTGTTCCATGATAATGGGATCGACTTGGCATTAATATCTGAGCCACCTGGTAGCGCGGGAAGGCAAAACTTGCTTCTATGATAGCACTCTCATTGCTACACATGGGTACCAGCTGCCTCGGCAACGAAGGTAACAAAGCCCATTGCTCATGGTCATGGAGGAGACATATGCTCAAGAGAGCTAAACTGGTACACCCACATTTCTGATCTCATTCTCCATTGCATTTATACAATTTGAAACTGAATAAAGTGGAGAGGTATCAATACCTTACTTCAAACTGAGGTTAATCAATCAGAATATTTTAGTCAAAAGGATGGAGTAGACAGCTTTATTGTCAGGTTGTGGCCCTATACCATTTGTTTTCAGATTCTCTAATTGTGCCAGAACATACCATCCTTTAAGTTCTTTTGTGATTTTTTTGAAGGGTTTTTGTAAGTGTGATTAGGAAAGAGAAAATGTCATAAAAAAAATAAAACAAATCTGATTAAAAAAAAAATAAAGACTTTGTCAGGGCGCGTGTCGGAGCGTACAGGCGCCCGCCGGGAGCATGTTTGATAGCCACACGGCATGCGAGGCTAAAGTAAGTGTTGTGTGGGTCCCACTTTTTCTGAAATAAACCTTGTTTTAATTGCCCTCTTTCCCCTCCTCTCTCTCCGCCACATTGGTACATCGCTTTCTAAAAAATTGTAAATAAACCTCCAAATAACTTCTATAATGGATGCTCATTATATTGTCCCAGCCTGAAGGAATGGGAAGAAATGTTCTGCAACACAGACCCACAATCCTTTAAGCTACTTGGAATTGGTAAACACTCTCGATTATTATAATGCTAGGAAAAATAAAGTTATCCATTTCTATCCCTACTAATTTATACACAATTAACAGAGAGAATAATAACTCAACAAACATCTTTAGAATATTTCAACAATTTAGAATTAAAATAAAATAAAATAAAAAGACATTTCTAAGAATATCTTAACAACTTAGTCACGGTAATAATGTTATCGGAATATATTTAGATAAGTATATTGTGATGTTGCTATAGTTTCAGTACAAAATGTTTTGCGTGTCCCCCTACTTGTTACATGGGCTCACCTTTTATACTGTACAATGGTAACGGCTACAATGATGTGGACTAACGTCCAAATAATAAGTGCAACGACTCTCATAAGTGTCTAAGCTCCTCAGTAATTGGTATCATCAAAATCAATGGTTCGGGATTCTTAACAGAATATTTATTACTAAAACCTTCATGGATGGTTTTCTTATCAAATTGCCAAGGCCTCCCCAAGAGCACATGTGCAGCCTGCATGGGAACTACATCATACAAAATCTCATCGTTATACCTTCCAATGGAGAGCGAAACTAACACCTATTTGTCAACCTTGATTTCTCCATTTTTGTTTACCCATTGTAGAGAGTATGGCATAGGGTGCTCA
This sequence comes from Ipomoea trifida, assembly GCA_003576665.1. Taxonomy (NCBI): domain Eukaryota; kingdom Viridiplantae; phylum Streptophyta; class Magnoliopsida; order Solanales; family Convolvulaceae; genus Ipomoea; species Ipomoea trifida. The sequence continues at coordinate 9,234,013 of CP025649.1, read as the reverse complement.
TCAATAGTATCAATCTTAGCTTTGTAACTAGTTCAGTACTAGCTACATTAGTACAACTGCCCCCGTCAATTATAACAAGCGCAGAATTTTAGTAGAAAGATGGGAACAAGAACATGTAGCAAAATATACGAATGAAGTTCGTATATGACACTTAGAACAAGCGCAAAATTTCAGTAAATACTCAACAAAATATAACTTACGTTGCATGTGTACAAAAAAAAAAAAAGAAAAAAAAAAAGGTGAAAAGCAACATTGGGAATTTCTTGTCTCATATTGGTCATTTATTTTTTCCCAAATATTACCCTTCCTGTAAGTTTAGTCATTTTGGGTTAAGTTTCTTGACTTAGTCTTAAACTTTGAAAGAAATCTATAGGACAAGACTTGTTTTACTACTTCAGTGAATTTTAGTTGTGAGATCGTTAGAGTGCTTTATTATACACGAGTGGTAAAATAACTAGTGATCACCCCATTAAAAGAGTACAGTGAGGGAGTGACGTGAGGTCCAATTTTCATACTTGGGGCGGGTTAGGAAAAGTGTCAGGTCCTATTCAGAATGATGAGCACGAATTAAGTCTTGACATGCGCCTTATGATGAGAGACATGAAGGGACAATTTGCTAAAATAGCCAATGCGATTTAGGGCTTGAACGGTCGAATAGAGATAATGGAGGGAGATAGGAGACCAAATCATCAAAATAAAGGTCAAAATGAGAGGGAAAATGAGAGGGAGAATGTGAGAGTTAATGAGAAAAGGGATGAAGGCAATACAAGTGAGGGAGAAGAATATGATAGGAGAATAAGAAGAGGTAATAGAGGATATAGGATGGATAGAGATGAGGAAGATGATGACATTAGGAACATTAACTCACCTATTCCTAACTTTACGGGTAAGAGAGATCCTGATGTTTATTTAGAATGGGAGAGAAAGGTAGACAGAATTTTTGATTGCCATAACTATTCTGTAAGAAAAAAAACTTAAGATGGTGATACTAGAATTTAGTGATTTTGCTACTCTTTGGTGGGATAAAGTGGTGTTGGATAGGAGAAGGAGTGAGGATAGAGAGGTAAGGAGTTGGAGAGAAATAAAGGTGTTGATGAAAAAGAAATGGGTCCATACTTCATACCAACGGGAATGACATCAACAATTACAAGAACTTGTACAAGGTAAAATGTCTGTAGCTGATGAGCATGACCATGGGGAGTAGAAACTCTTGGCAAAGCTTGGAATTATAGAAGATCCTGAAACTACTATTTCTAGATTTATCAAGGGGTTGAATTGGGACATCCAAGATGAAATTGAAATGTGTGACTACTTCGGTTATGAAGAGGTGGTTCAAAAAGCCATCCAAGTAGAAAAGAAACTTAAGAAAAAAAACTAAGGGCTCAGAGCTGGAGGCCAAGCAAAGAAGTGAAAAGGGACTTCAAGCCCAAAGGAGAAGCAAGTAAGTGTATTAACAAGGGCAAGGACAAAGTTGATATTGCTACCAATCGGATGAGCAACACCAAATGTTTTAAATGCCAAGGTAGAGGCCACACTAGTACAAAATCACCTTTTCGCTACAGTTGTAAATGACATTTCGCTACTGTTGTACAACAGTAGCGGATGAGACAGTCACTGATTGTCCTTGACTTTTCGCTACCGTAACGGTAGCGAAAAGTCTACTCATCTGCCAGCGGATGATAATTTTTTCTTTTTTTTTTTTTAATTAGTGATATTTCGCTACCGTTCCTAGCTAGGAACGGTAGCGAAATGTAATTTTTTTAATAGTTCATTTATTTTAATTAATATCCCTAATTTTTTAAATTCTTGTACCTGTTACAGCTTAAATCCATATCAAATAGTACAGTTTTACACAATACTTTCAAACTAACTAACATCAATACTAACACAATGCTTTCAAACTAATTAACATCAATACTAACACAATGCTTTCAAACTAACGTCAATACTAACACAATACTTTTAAACTAACATTAATACTAACAAAATACTTTCAAACTAACATCAATACTAACATCATCACAAAATTAAACTATTATCAAAATTTATACTAACACAATACTTTAAATCAATACACTTTAACACAATATATGATCAAAGCATAATATATACTTGATATCATCACATCCACTTTAATACAATAATATATATAATCAAAACACAATACTATCTTCAAATTAAAACATAATAGCTTTATTAATAAAACAAAAGTTACACGCACTGAGAGAAGAAGTATTTTGCCCATTGCTCCCTAATCCCATTTATGTCGTCAATAGAATACACAATAATATTGCTTTGAAATGCCTACAAAATAATTTAATTAATAGAATTATTAAAAGTGTTAATTAATAAAGTATAATTTAACCATACACAGTTCTATTTAAATTTACTTACCGCATCCAAACGATCAACAGATGAATATTTTGTCACGATGTCAAGCATGTATCGCATGATGATATGGTGCTAAAATAAAGCTATTACTTCAAATAATATCTAATACTTCAAATAAAGCTATTAAGTTATATTAGTAAAGTAAAAAAAAAAAAAAATTCTTACTCTTGATGATATGGTGCTAAAATAAATTGCTTATCTTTGTTCAGCTCCGTGACGCGAATAAAATATGAAGTAACAGTGGGGACATGACGTTTAAGCATATCCAATGAGATCTGAGTCGGACAAACAAACCCAATTGACTTGACTTCAAAGTCATTGCATAATCGATTAAGAGATTTGAAAAATTAAGAAATAATAAGAATTTCTTACAAATATATATATATATATATATATATATATATATATATATATATATATATATATATATATATATATATATATTATATCATTGTGAGCAAATCCTTTATATCATCCATCATCACAAAAATATATTTCATGTTTTTATGATGGAAGATTGACTCATCTATCTCCACATCAATGTAGTCTTTATCAAGTGGAATACCTGTCAACAAACTCACTAAATACTTGCAATTGTCTCCCAACTGCTGTAAGGCATCATCATTCACAATAGGAGTTCGCGTACCAGTAGCAGATAAATCACCACTTTGATCCTTTGTTTTCTTATTATCTGTTGGTAAATTCTACAAATATAAAAGTGTAATTTTACTACCATTTTAAATATAAACAATGAAACTAACTTAATAACTAAATATAAGAATGTATACCTCATCCAAAAGACTAAATGCACAGGCCATTGTACAAAATTACCAACGATATGTGCTATAGTGGCATACTCCAGAGTTGGCATGGGGAGATTAAATTGTTCTGCCCCATCAACCACTTCATCGACCCAAACTTTAACACAATTAGGACCAATGGTTAATTATGCACCATAACCCCGTCTGTATTTGGGTGAACCATACCCTTTGCAACAACAGTTGGTGTGACACCAACATCGGGAAATACTGCTAGTGAACACCTTTTTGGACTCTATTATTAAAAAATGTGTGTTAATCATAATCTAACAACAAATGATATTTGGATATATGAAATAACTTTTGATATTACCTTAATTGTTGTAACTGGATATGTGTCAACTGAATGACAGCTGCTACGAGTAGGCGGTAGATCACAAAGCGGTGGATCATAAGGGGTGTAGACACTTTGAGGACTTCCAACCGAGACCCCTTGTGAAAATAGATGTGTCCCCGATATGTTCTTCATCAGAAACTTGAGTTGTTGGTCCATGCTATCTATCTTGGGTTTCATCTTTGCTTCCATTTCCATTATTGTATCTTGCCTACATTTTTCCATCTTGGGTTTCATCTTTTCTTCCATTTCCATAATTGTATCTTCCCTGCATTTATCCATCATGTGTTTGACAGCATCTGCTGTGAAAATCCCACTCGATGTGCTTTGTTTCTGATCTGGTCTACCAAAAACTCCTTGTATGGTAGAGTATGAACTAATTCCCCTTACAGAACCTGAATGGTCATCCTTTCCGAGAACTACTGACAATATGTCATGATGTCTCTTAGGATCAAATACCCCTTGATTAATCTCTTCACATTTTTCAACCTATTCCAATAAATAAGATAAGTCAGGCATTAGTTTTATAAATATATATTATGTATTATTATGACATTATTTGAAAAAATATATAATACTTACAATTTTATGAAGCACTTCCTCTGTTTTTTCATTTGGAATAAAGTAGCTTCCATCATTTGTTTTTCTTGTTCTTGCCCGTAGCCAATCAAAGCTGCGATCATCAGACACCAAAGACGAGCTAATTGACGCACACGAAGACTGTGAGGATAGAGGGTCTGATTTCATCCACTCTTGTCGTTTCCTTGCATATCCACCAGAACCTAAGAAGTGTGGATGCAAAGCTTAGTTCGCTTAACAGCGATAACATAAAAGAGAAATGGGTTGTAGTTTGTTAGTGGGGAAGAGCTTGATGCCATTTTTGGAAGCTTGAAAAATAGTAGCTATGGCGGAGAGTGTGTGTGAGGAAGATGATTGTGGAGAGAGGAAGAGACGGATGAATTAAGAAGGGGGTATGGGTAGTTTTATGAAAAGGCATGAGGGATTGGTAGTGATTAGACTAGGGTTTTAGGTGTTAAGTGCAAAGATTTTTATGGGTTTTTTAAGTTCGAAATTCGAAAGACAAGTTGATGGCTGGATTAGAGTACTAGACTACTGTTGGATCTGAAACAGTGAACAAATTTATTAGTCAACAAAATAAATATTTATTAAATTTTGCTTACCTATTCTTGTTAATACAGAAACGATGCTCTTCAATCAATTGGACATTTTGCAGACTCCAAGAGCTGTACAAAGGATTTCAAGCCTAGATTTGTCTAACGGTTTTGTAAACAAATCTGCTAGATTCTTTTAGTTGAGGTGTAGTTTAGTTCAATTTCTTTCTCTTTCACCAACTCCCGGATAAAGTGGTGTCGAATATTGATATGTTTTGTTCTAGAGTGTTGGACAGGATTTTTAGAGATATTAATAGCACTGGTATTATCAGAATATAAGATCATACTTTCCTGATTTAGGCCATAGTTAGATAGCATTTGACGCATGCACAGTAATTGTGTTCAACTACTCCCAATAGCTATATATTCAGCTCCGGTTGTACTGAGTGAGATCGAATTCTGCTTTTTCACTTAGCCAGGCGACTAAGTTTTTTCCTATGAAGAAGCAGCCACCTGAGGTGTTTTTTCTATCGTCGGCATATCCAGCCCAGTCAGCATCACTAAACCCTACAAAACTCATGGTAGTATCTTTAGAAAACCATATACCAAAGTTTAGTGTACCTTTTACTTATTTAATAATACGTTTTACAACCTTGAGATGTGACTCTTTCGGGTTTGCTTGATATATAGCGCACATTCCAATACTTAGCATGATATCTAGTATGCTTGCTGTTAAATATAGTAGACTGCCTACGATTTAAAGTAAATTCTCTTGTTAGTTGCTTTCGAATGAACTCATTTGGGTTTAGATTTAGTTGTTTCTGTTCATATTTGAGTTTAGTTACCTCTCTTCAAGCTCACTTCTACACTTGCGATCAAAGAAAATTGTTTGCAAGTCTTGTGAAAAAAGAGGATATGAATTCAATTCGTACCAAAGTCTCATTTCATAAAAGAACTCATACAAAGTAGATGAAATTAAAAAAAAAAAGAATAAATAAATGGATAAAACTAAAGGAGTACGACAACTAGACATCGAAGATCTATAGTATTCGAAAATCCATCAAGTCTTCCTCGTCTACTTCAAGATCTTTTCTTAATTAATGAGAGGTTCTCTTCATCTTCATCTGTCAACATGGGAGTATCTTGAATGCGTTTCACTTATTCTTCAGTAGAGATCACAACCTCTCGTGATGTGTTGCGATGTTCTTGAGTCTTAGTCACAAGGTCTTGGAGCTTTGGCCTTTCATCATGGATCTTTGTCAACTCCTCTCTTGAATCCTTTATGGTATTCTCGGCTTCCTTTATAGCTTCTTCTATGAGGGTTACTTGTCCATCACAATCTTCAAGGATCTTTTGCTGCTCCGATAAAAGTGTTTGAGTTTCAGAGAGCTTTTGTTGAGCATCCTTAAGAACACCTTGCGCTAGACATAACTCCATAACTTGAGCTTCAACCGGCATCGTTTCTGAGGGCTGGGACCAAATTTTATCATAATCCTCAGCCTTCTTAAAGAGCTCGTCTACTCTGTTCTTTAATGATGACAAGTCTACCCCATCTCGTTTCATAAAATGCAGCTGTTTCGCAACACCTCCTTTGAAAGATGATACACTTTCAACTAGAGTTTCCCTTAACTTTTCGTAGATATCATTCCAAAGACTTGCAATAAAAACCATATATTGACATAAAAGGATTCTGCACCAGGAAGGATAAAGACATGGGAAGGTTTAGGTCGTGCTTCTTTGTGAGATGGGTTAGATAGCGGCGGTGATTGATGAGATGCTACCACTTGATCAAGGGATTCAGAACTGTCGCTATTTTACACCTCGCCTATGGAAGAATGTTGATTCAACGACCGGCATCATTACTGACATGTGGCCCAACAGAACCCTATAAAAGGAATACATATATCAACAAGGCTAGAATTTAAATCATTATCAAAGGACAAAGTTTGGGAAAGTTTCTTAACCTCGTTCGATGACATTCTTCTGTTTCGTTTAAAATTGTGATCACTATCAGCATCCTCGTCCGAGCTTCGTTGTCTCACTTGCTCCTCCCTCCTCTTTTGAGTTGCATGTCCTGATGCTTGATCATGGGGGGCATCCTGTACTGGTGTTTTACCTTTCCTCAAAGTATCCAGTTGATCTCTTTGCTCTTGAATTATTCCCCCATTAACGGGTACGATTGGGTCACCATTAACGACTATATCTAATATGTGATTCTCATGGAGGTTCGCATACACATCAACCAACCTAGCCTTTTATTCGTCTGAGACATGTTTCTTTGGAGCAGTCGGGTTCATGGGAAATGTTGCCTTGGACAAAATGTTGAGATCATCATATTGGTAATGCAGTCGAAATCCCTTAGTAAGTGAGACATGGCGTTAGTCAATCAGCAACAAGCTGGGGGCATGCGCTTGGTCAAATCCGAATTGACGACTAAAGCGTTGAGGTACATAAGGCTCAGCGTTATACTGGGGTCCTTAGCGTAGAACGAGAAAACTAGGGCACAAACATATGAAGTATTCAAAGTTCTCTTTGCTCCTTCTCTTGTCGTCATAAAAAAATGAAGTCTCTATCATTCTTACGAGACGTGCAAAGCCAAGACACAATTTCGCCCTTAAAGATCCTCTTATGAGCATCCATCTTGTCATAATGCTTTGCACCGCCTTCTCTGGAAGAAATGACCATCTTTGGATACGATGACACGAGGCAAGGGGTCTTGAAGTGAGTTTGGAAGTAAGCTGATAGCCATCCATATACATAATAGATGGGGAAAGGAGTTCCCATTTGACCAAGAGAAGCAGACTCTGAAATTGAGTTTAAGCCATAGTAAATACTAGCCAGGACTGGAAGCGCGAGGCATACCTTATTCCCTTTCGCTATTTTGCATGCCATCTTAAAAGTCTCAAGGCGAATGGTTGTTGTTGGTTCTCCCGGTAGGACGAACTTACAAAGCCAACACACAGGGAATACTCCTAAGTAAACTTCCCCTTCAAGATTTTGAGAGATCTAGTTCGATGAAGGGCGCTTTGCTCACGTGTGGCCATCTGGAAGCTTCAAGTATCCCGCTTGGGTTGTGAGTGGCCTTTGGCCGGGATTTCTTATTTTCCTTTCGAGGTGAAGGAGTTGCATATTTTTTGGGTTTTCCTACCCCAGAAGTCGATCCATCGAGACGCTTGAACATAGGTGGTGTCATCTTCTTGTTGATTTAAATGGTAGAATGCCTTTAATAACCACACACAACATTTGTGTGAGCCATTAGCCAAATCCAAGGCATTTGGAATGCGCTCGTCGTTAATGTCCCCAGACATTGGCAACTCTTCGAGCATGTACAAATCTCGAAGTGATATAGACATCTTTTCAGAGGAGGTAATCAGTGTGTTGGTCCGTGGGCACCATGCTTTGCAAAAGGCTTGAACGACGTTGATGTTGCGATCGTACGTAAACATTGACGCGTACACAATGTTATATAACATGTCAACCTTTAGAGGTTTGCTGAAGAAGTTAAGTACATCTTTAGCCCATTCCCAATATCCTGGTACGTAGGTGAACTCACCTTCAAAGTTGGTGTCTTTACCCCACTTGATTTCAGCATCAATTATGCGACTTCCCAACGTAGGAAGGGTGTTTGTGGAGGGCTCATGTTTCAATCATGGTTGCAAGGTCCACACCCTGGATGATGGGAGGTCATACTCAGGAGTCCAATTGCGTTCGTGATACGACACCATGTGCTTTGGTTGTGAAAGTGGTACAAGGGGTGACACAATGACTACTAAATTCTGTTGGTAGTCAATCTACCCCTTGTACCACTTTAATAGCCAAAGCTCGCGGTGTCATATCACAAACGCAATTGGACTCCTGAGTATGACCTCCCATCATCCAAGGTGTGGAACTTGCAGCCAGGATTAAAACACGAGCCCTCGACAGACACCCTTCTTATGCTGAGAAGTCGCATAATTGATGTTGAAATCAAGTGGGGTAAAGACACCAACTTTGAAGGTGAGTTCACCTACGTACCAGGATACTGGGAATGGGCTGAAGATGCACTTAACTTCTTTAGCAAACCTCTAAAGGTTAACATGCTATATGATGTTGTGTACGCGCCATTGTTTACGTACGATCGCAACATCAACGTCGTCCAAGCCTTTTGCAAAGTATGGTGCCCACGGACCAACACACTGATTACCTCCTCTGAAAAGATGTCTATATCACTTCGAGATTTGTACATGCTCGGAGAGTTGCCAATGTCTGGGGACATTAACAACGAGCGCATTCCAAATGCCTTGGATTTGGCTAAGGGCTCACACAAATGTTGTGTGTGGTTATTAAAGGCATTCTACCATTTAAATCAACAAGAAGATGACACCACCTATGTTCAAGCGTCTCGATGGATCGACTTCTTGTGCAGGAAAACCCAAAAAATATGCAGCTCCTCCACAACGAAAGGAAAATAAGAAATCCCGGCCAAAGCCTACTCACAACCCAAGCGAGATCCTTGAAGCTTCCAGATGGTCACACATGAGCAAAGCGCCCTTCGTCGAACTAGGCATATCTCGAAATCTTGAAGAGGAAGTTTACTTAGCAGCATTCCTTGCGTGTTGGCTTTGTATGTTCGTAGTACCAGGTGAACCAACGGCAACCATTCGCCCTGGGACTTTTAAGATGGCATGCAAAATGACGAAAGGGATTAAGGTATGCCTCGTGCCTCCAGTCCTTACTAGTATTTACTATGGCTTAAACTCAATTTTAGAGTCTGCCTCTCCTGGTCAAATAGGAACACCTTTCCCATCCATTATGTATATGGATGGCTATCAGCATACTTCCAAACTCATTTCAAGACCCCTAGCCTCGTGTTATCGTATCCAAAGATGGTCATTTCTTCCGGAGAAGGCGGTGCAAAGCATTACGACAAGACGGATGCTCGTTAGAGGATCTTTAAGGGCAAAAGCGTGTCTTGGCTTTGCATGTCTCGTAAGAACGATAGAGACTTCATTTTTTATGACGACAAGAGAGGGAGCAAAGAGAACTTTGAATACTTCATATGTTTACGCCCTGGTTTTCTCATTCTACGCCAAAGACCCCAGTGTAAAGCTGAGCCTTATGTTCCTCAATGCTTTAGTCATCAATTCGGATTCTACCAAGCACATGCCCCCGTCTTGCTTACTGAGGGATTTCAACTCCATCGCCAATATGATCATCTCAACTCTTTATCCAAGGCAACATTTCCCATGAACCCGACTGCTCTAAAGAAACACGTCTGAGATGAATATAAAGCTTGGTTAGTTGATGTGCATGCGAAACTCCTTGAGAACTGCATAATAGATATAGTCGTTAATGGTGACCCAAACGTACATAACGAGGGAATAACTCAAGAGCAAAGAGATCAACTAGATACTTTGAGAAAAGGTAAAGCACCAGTACAGGATGTCCCCACGATCAAGCATCAGGACATGCAACTAAAAAGAGGAGGGAGGAGCAAGTGAGGCAACGAAACTCGAACGAAGCTCGCACGAAGATGTTGATAGTGATTGCAATTTTAAATGAAATAGAAGAACGTCAACGAACGAGGTTAAGAAACTTTTCCCAAACATTTTCCTTTCAAAATGATTTAAAATCTAGCCTTGTTGATATATGTATTCCTTTTATCGGGTTCTGTTGGGCCACATGTCAGTAATGATGCTCGGTCGACGAATCAACATTCTTCTATAGACAAGGTGCAAAATAGTGACAGTTCTGGATCCCTTGATCAAGTGGTAGCATCTAATCAATCATCGCCACCCTCTAACCCATATCATGAAGAAGCACAACCTGAACCATCCCAAGTGTCTATCCTTCCTGGTGCAGAATCCTTTATGTCAAAATATATGGTTTTTAACGCAGGCCTTTGGAATGATATCTGCGAAAAGTTAAGAGAAACTCTAGCTTTTTCAAAGGAAGTGTTGCGAAACAGCTCCATTTTATGAAACGAGATGGGTAGACTTGTCATCATTAAAGAACAGAGCAATGAGTTCTTTAAGAAGGCTGAGGATTATGATAAAATTTGGTCCCAGCTCTCAGAAGCGATGCTGGTTGAAGCTCAAGTTACTGAGTTATGTCTAGCGCAAGGTGTTCTTAAGGATGCTCAACAAAAGCTCTTTGAAACTCAAACACTTTTATCGGAGCAGCAAAAGATCCTCGAAGATTCCGATGGACAAGTAACCCTCCTAGAAAAAGCTATAAAGGAAGCTGAGAATACAATAAAGGATTCAAGGGAGAAGTTGACAAAGATCCATGATGACATGCCAAAGCTCCAATACCTTGTTACTAAGGCTCAAGAACATCACAACACATCACGAGAGGCTGTGATCTCTGTTGAAGAAGAAGTGAAACGCATTCAAGAGACTCCCATGTTAACAGATGAAGATGAAGAGAAACTCTCCTTAATTAAGAAAGATATAGAAGTAGACAAGGAAGACTTGATGAATTTTGGAATAATGTAGATCTTCGATGTCTAGTTGTCGTACTCCTTTAGTTTTATCCATTTGTTTATTCTTTTTTTTTTTCCTTTAGTTTTATCCATTTGTTTATTCTTTTTTTTTTCGTCTACTTTGTATGAGTCCTCTTATGAAATGAGACTTTGACACGAATTGAATTCATCTCCTTTTTTTCACAAGACTTGCAAACAATTTTCTTTGATCGCAAGTGTAAAAGTGAGCTTGAAGAGAGGTAACTGAACTCAAATATGAACAGAAACAACTAAATCTAAACCCAGGTGAGATGCTTCGAAAGCAACTAACAAGAGAATTTACTTTAAATCATAACATGCAATGAAATGATTAAACTTCAATGAATCTAGACATCCGGGCTTAATAGCATTCCAAGCTTTTTTGAGCTTGTAACCTTTTCTCATCAAGAGTTTCTAATTCGGCCAACCGCAACTTTGCATTTTCCTCATCTATAAGACCTTCTTGAATAGCTAACCTTAATGGTCGAGGTGAGTTGACCTCCCCATCTACTTGAGACGCCTTGAGGCGGAGCAAAGGGGGTTGGACACCTCCTTGGAGCCCATCGACGAGGGGGGTCAATAATGTTGCAACTTGTTTGATCACAGCCACCCCCTCTTAGATACCAGGGTCAAAGGTGAGGTGGCAGGTGCTGACCTACCATGTGATTGTTGTTGATTCGATCCCGTAGGTCCCCCACCGACCTCACGGGGAAGGTTTGCCGGATTGCGGTCCTATTGAGATCATTTCCATTTTGGGAGACACGGGTGTTGACCGAATCACGAGAGATGCAAGAGTTGGACCTCGACCTCGCCATTGTTGATAAGTAACACGCTTGAGCTTGCACATCGAGCTCTCAATAAAAGAGCCAATGATGGATTATTTTGACCCGGGTGGTCTGACTCAAATAATCCAATAATTAAATGATAAATACTAAGAGCTAAAGACAAAGGTAATGGAATGGAAAAGACAATGAATTATTAGTCACGAAGACAAAGTTTGTATTAATGAGTTGTGTCAACCTATTACGAGAGAATGGAATGATGTCCTAACGAGACAACTGAACAAGAATTTGTACTAATCAACTTCTAACCGCCACGCGAGAAAGGGGTGTGAGGTTACAACAGTAGAAGACCGAGCCCCGCGCCGCACCAACCGAAAACCAAGCATTTGAGCATTGGGCTCGATCTAGGTGATCGAACGCTGGGCTTAGCCTAGGTGGCCGAGCGCTGGGCTCGACCGAGGCTGGGCTTCGCTAAGCCCGAGTCAATCGGGCTCGGCTCTGGAACCCCGCAGTTGGTTTGGTCTGGTTTCCTCCAAGTTGATCCGTATCGAGTATTTTTAATATATATATATATATATATATATATATATATATATATATATATATATATATAATTAATGAGGATGATAATAAGTGTAGTAATGATAATGATATAGGAAAAGATGGAATATAACTATTCATACTAGGATTACGAAACTATAAGACTCAATAAAATATTCAAAGAATAATATGTGTTTAGGATGATATTAGGTCAAACTTAGAGTCTAAGGATAAGAATAAAATTAGGAAAAAGGATTTGGAAACTATAATAGTCTTGAGGAAAATTTAATAAAATAATCCCAACATAATTTGGGCCAAATAATATGATGGAATAATTTAATATAGACTGATTTAAGGATACAACACTTAATAAAATATTTTTGGAGTGTCTAGGAATAAGAATCGAAATAACAAAGAAATCCCCTCTAAAAGCCTGTACGAGCCAAATACCAAATACGGCCATACGGGTCTCGTACAATGTACTCGAATGAAATACTATTGAAGTACAACCATAGTCTACCCATACAAACACCCCCTAAACGAAATAATTCTTTTGGGATTGGCAAAAAATTTGTTGATACTCTTTGGAACAAATATTAATCATCAAGGTCTTGGTCTAAATTTACTTTCTAGGCAAAACTATATTAAAAAATTGGTCACTCTACTATCATTTTATTTAAATACTAAGATTTTATATCTTTAATGTTAAAGACTATGTCTAATAAAAACTAGAACCATAAATAAGCCTTTGAACAAATAATCATTGACTTTTGAATTAGTATCAAATCAATTTCTACATTAGAGTCATATAGTTTGCCTTAGTGCTATTATCATATAATTAGTGCTATGGATTTCGCCTTCTAGGCACTTCTATGTTTAGAATTCATGTTATAATTTTATTTATATGATGTGAAATTATTGGCATTATATTCACCTTGTAGGCAAAGCTATATTCAATATTTATGTTATAGCTCCACTTAAAACATAGTGTGCAGTACATCACAATATTTAGGCTCATATCATCTAATTCTTATCACAAGAGCAAGCTAAGGTTTAGCAACAACACGTGCAATCTAACAAAATCATAGCACTATTATATTTTGTGGTCTGAAATCAAAGAATAAGATACCACATACTATGATCTTAACAATTTTTCTAGAAGCTCATTTCAGGTTGTAGCTATCAAGTTTATTTATGAAATGTGGTATAAATCTCAATATCTATAACCTATAGCAAATAATTGTTACCAACAAGACCAAATCAATAAATGCTCTTTTATAACGATTCACATCTCCATGAGGAAGTAATTTGTGACACAACAACAGTTGTCACATGACAATTAGTGCACTCACTATACAATGTATGGATCGGATTGATAACATCAAGTAAGCATATCATAGTATTTTATATACCAAGCATGCTCTCAAAACTAAGCATCAATGAGATGCAAAAAGGGTATGCCATATATCTCTCTTAAACAGTACAAAAATTATCCACAGTGATAATCATTCTTCTAGAGTTAATCAACAAATATGATCACTTACACATAATAGTCGAAGTATCACATAAATATTAGACAATCATAATAAATATTTTCTGCGAGAACGAAATACTTAGCTTTTAGTCCGTTACGTTGTGGATGCCAATTTCCAGCAAAAACAACATCTAAGCTCTGCCTTTCATTCCGTGATCATCAATTGCGGTAATTTTGATGATAAAGGATGTTTCTGGCAAGAAAGATTTCATCACCATGACAAAACTCATGAAAATATTCATGCTTACGCATATTACCTGTAAATCGTCACATACGAATATGTGCATATTCATTCTAGTATAAAATCACGTATATATAACTATTCATGTCCAAAAATATATATGTTTTTTTATAGAGGATGAAAATATGGCCGTAGTCAATTGAAGTACTAAAGATATAAAATACTTAACTTTGGATATAGTGGCAAGGCAGGGTGAATTGCACTTCTCCTCGTATAGAAGTCGTTTGATCAATCAATTGAGAACAATCAATACTACAGAAAATGCGGTGTTAGTTGACGCTGCAAATTAAAGCCCTGAATTGAAGCATCACACTGCACGCGTCGATCGGTTCATCACAATTCCTTAAAATTTCATATTATATGTATTATGTTTTCTTCTCCCTCAGCTCCATTTTAGAATTTCCTCTTCTCTTCTTCTTACCCGGCATACATTCACCCAGGATTGATGTAGAACACTTTGCTGATAATGTGTTGTGAAATTGGATATATTCTGGCGTGAATTGTTGTATCATCTGGATTGTAGAAAGTAAAATAAAGAAAAGCCTAGATATACATAGAAAATCATTAATCTTTTATTAATCATCCAAGATATATAGAGTTCTAGTATAATCAGAATACTATAAATGAGGATGAAGAGGTATTATCATAGTATAATACATTAACAATTTAGTTATTATATTTAAATATTTCTATTATTTATGTTTTATTACTTTATTATATGTAAGTAATTTAAATATTATTTTTTGGAAACATTAATTAATAAGAGGATAAGTTGTGAGTACTCGTAATGGGCACCCGCACGTTGTGGGGTGAGGTTGGGTTTTGAAAAAGTTCATCCCACGCGAGTTGGGAGTGGGGGTGCGTACAGAAAATATAAGATGGGTTGAGTAATAGATGTAGTCCTTCCTGACTCATTGTCATCCCTAACTAAAGTTAATTACTTTATTTATAAATCACATTTTTTTTTTCAAAAAATCACAATTTAGTACAAAAACCCATATCTACAATGTCAAAAGGAGTAGGCCTCAAGCTCAAAGACTAGTCCATCCACCCAAAATCAAGTGTAAGTAAGAAATGCACAATTTTACCAACACTTAGACAAAATAAGCACAAACTCCTAGGCTTAAAGTAAATTAACCTAATCTAAGAAGAAAGGGGACATCCCCAAGCCGCAACTACAAAATAGCCAGAAACATAAGCACAGGGCCACATGCACCGCCAGACAAGATAAATCAATAAGGCCCCAATTTTACCAAAAATTCAATAACATAACAACAACTCTTGGAATTTTCCAAAATGACAAAAGGCCAAACAAGCTGTAATGAGGCACACAAGCCCACAAACTAGAACCAAAAGAGAATGGAATAGTGCACAGGTCTAAACTAAACACTATGGTGCAACCTCACTATACATTCATGTCCAAAGTTTACACATGGAGAGTATTTATAAGTCAAGGACATAAAACCAGGGCAACCCAAAGTTTACATCCTTATGATTCTTTACTGCCTAGGGTCACAAGGCGGGAGGTTTATCAATGCATACCGTTAGATAATGGTTATAGATTTTCCTCGACAGTAAAAAAAAAAAAATGCAGACGTTCTCAGTTCAAAGACCAAACCCGTCAAGTTTTTAACACATTTTTAGTGTGAATTTCAGTTTAGTAAATAGTGTTAAAACTTTTGAGCATTAAGCTCTTAGGCTAAAAAAAATAAATAAAAAAAAAATAGTGTTAAAACTAAGACTTGCGAGTTCTTCTTGTTTAATGAAATCATAACCAGTAGCTATAACACTTTAGCACTATAAAGTTAAAGTTGCCTAATGAGTTGCTGGAAAATGATTTCTATCATCCCGTATATATAGCTACCTAGTAATGAATAGTACGATGAAGAACATATTAATTTGTCTGGTGACAATCTCATCTCTTATCCTCTTTCTGGAGTTAGGTTGTCACTCGAAGCACAGTCATGTCTCTTCTCCCCTCATTCTGAAGTTTAGCTCTTGACTCAAAAAAGAACAATCCATATGAGGTGAACATCAGGGTTGTATCATAGGAGCAGAGCTACAAGGCATCACACTACGCTATTTCTTAAAGGTTTTCTAACATTTCAAACAAGTTCTGTTCACTCTCAAGGGACTCTCCACTTTTTCAGAAGCATATTTCCATTTTCAAAGCAAACTTTAGTACTTTAGTCAATAATAACTAGCTATACACAAACATCTAG
The DNA here is from genome assembly GCA_003576665.1 of Ipomoea trifida. Classification (NCBI taxonomy): domain Eukaryota; kingdom Viridiplantae; phylum Streptophyta; class Magnoliopsida; order Solanales; family Convolvulaceae; genus Ipomoea; species Ipomoea trifida. Next base: position 9,217,558 of record CP025649.1, on the reverse strand, counting down.
CAGTGGACACCTCCAAAAGCACTTCTCTTTCATCTCCAGAGAAGAGAGGAATATAGAAAAGAAAGGACCACCTTGATCATCTTGATTAATATCTTATTCACTTTTGTGTAAGACACCCAACATGATTAGCAATCTCTTTCTTAAAGAAAATCATTTCATTTTCTTTGTGAAATAACTAACATGAAAATCAAAACTAGGACATTATGGTTCATTATTTGACAAGAATCCCTAACTTTGATTAGTTATTTTATTCATAAATCACACATTTTTTTTTTCAAAAAACCATCAATGTATTAATCCAAAAACCAATATGTACAAAGTCAAGAGGAGTGGGCCTCAAGTTCAAGAGAAGCCCACCAAAAACCAAGTGTCTAAGTAAGAAATGCGCAATTTTGCCAAACACTTAAACAAACATAAGCATAAATTGGGGCTTGAAGTAAATTAAACCTAGTCTAACAAAAAGGGGCATTGCCCAAGCCGCAACCACAAAATAGCTAGCAACATAAACACAATGTCACACGGCACGCCAGGCGAGATAAACCAAGAACGCCCCAATTTTATCAAAAATTCATAAGCATAACAACAACTCTCGGAGTTTGCCAAAATGACAAAAGCAAGCCAAATGCCAAGCAAGTTGTAATAAGGCACACAGGCCCGCAAACTAGAACCAACGGAAAATGGAATGGCGCACAGGCCTAAAGTAAAAACAATGGCACACAAGCCTAAAGTAAACACAATGGCACACACAAGCTTAAAGTAAACATAATGGCACACAGCCTCACTATACAATCATGTCCAAAGTTTATACATATAGAGTATAATTCAAGGACATAAAGCAAGGGCAACCCAGCAGCCTCACTATGAGGTAAGTCCAAAACGCGCAGTTCCAAAAAAATAAAAGGACTCAAGATTTCTACAGTCATGGCCAAATGAGATGCATTTTTACTCAAACAAGTTAAAGAACTGGATATTTCACTACCATGCTCAAAAAATTTGGTCCTCAACCATTACAAAGCCTTAAAGAGCCTATATATACATACAAGTATATAGTAATACCACTTATTTCAACAAGGAGCAGCAGAAAACTTAACTAAAGCAATAAAACTACTAATATGTTTCTACTCTGGCCTTAGAGATAGTGTATCCATTTGATCAAGCAGTCGACCTGCGTTCAAACCCGGCTCCTGGGTCATCATTGCAAGGGAAAACATCAAAACCAGTGACCATTGCAGCCGGTGGTCCTCTCCGGCACCTCTGTTCCATCTCCTCAACCTTCTCAGGGCTCCCTGAAAACAATGCCTCCACTGTTCCATCCCTTCGGTTCCTAACCCATCCCTTTAACCCCAACTCCTTCGCATTCTCCACTGTCCAGTCCCTATAGAAAACTCCCTGCACCCTCCCCTTAATCACAGCTCTAACCTGTACTCAAACACATAAATACCCACAATCAATTATAGCATAAAACGAAGGCAATCTTAGCCAAGTTGGTCAGACTACTCATAGGCTCGAAGCCTCGAATGGCCCCTTCTCATAATGAGAATAACCCTATTCCGACCTGGTGCATTATGGAATGAACTTATAATCATGGAATCGACTTGATCATCAGATTATAAGTTCATAACCCTAGCCCATTTTGGGCAGAACAGATCTATAAATCTTTGATTCCAGTTAGTAAGAGGAATTATGAACTAAGAACTAGACCCTAGAAGCTAAAAAAAAAAAGGGTATCCTGAGCAATTGCAATAGTCGGGTTCAGCCTATTGTACTCTGGCTGCGGGTTTCCATCATTATCTCAAACATATATAGCATAAAATTCCTAAAAATCGCATAAGAGCAAAAAGAAAAACATAACCATAGATTCCATCCGTCTCCAAAGCTGTTACCTTTACTACTGTTGCTCAATTTGATCAAATTTAGGCTAAAGTATGAAATTCGATATAATATAACAGTGTCAAATGGGGGCTGGCAAAAATTTTAACATTTTATCCGAATTTACAGTCCTATTTTTGTTTCGAAGCAAGTAAATTCAATATACTTAGAAAATAAAAAACAAAAATCAAAGCTTGAAGAGGAAGGCGAACTTACAGTTTTAGTATTGGGGGAGGCGGAAGAGTGTGCTAAGGAGGACATAGGAGATGAGAGAGGAGATGCACGAAATCTGCGCAGAAGAAGAAGAGGAGGACGAGGAAGATGAAGGCAAGGGCGAAGCGGAAGAGTATGAAGAAGAAGACAAAAGCGAGGAGGTAGTAGAAAAGGAGGAAGATGCCGTCTTCCACTAATGGGTATCGCATTTCTCGCGGCGAGGGTAAAGCAGCGATGCCATGAATGGTTCCGAAGAATCTGGGATTTCAAGAAAATTGAGGAAGGGGTCACTGTTGTTGTTGATGCTGCTGACAATGTCGCCTGTGCCATTTCAGTCGCTTTCCGTTACCATTTGGCGATGTGTGTTCGGATTCAAGAACCAACAACAGTAGATGATGATGATTCCAACCAACCACGTCTGGTTTAGACTTTAGACTCTTCAGCAATTGATCCAAGCATCTCGGGCGGCCCCGAATTTGGTTTAACAGTTGGCACGGCATCTCCCGGCTGGAATTCTCCACCAACATTTGGGCTACCCTTTAAGAAAATAGGGCCTTCCTCGTACAATAGTTTTCTAAATGGACCAATTCTCCAAAATCTGCAATTTATTTCGTCATCCTAACCCAATACACATAATTTAACTTTTCATAGTGTACATAGCTCATGTTCATAATGCATAGAATTCATGTTCATGATACACTTACATGTGATATAATGAGCATGAATTCTGTGCATTATGAACATAAATTTTGTGTTTTATGCTAAGCGTTTAATCCATGTTCATTATATCGTATTTATGTGTGTGTATTATGAACATGAATTCTGTACATTATGAAGTCAAATATTATATATTGGATCAGGGTCTACAATACACTATATAACGATTGTCTAAAATCACAATTGTTATACTATGAATTAGGGGCTCATCTTGCATTCAATAGTTATGTCATGGACCAGGGTCTCCTTGCAAGGTGGATCTATCACAATTTATATACTAAATTTCACAATTTACATATTGAATGTCAGTATGTAAATTGTTTATTTTGGACTCGGATTCACCTTGCAATATGGATCCGGATGTTGGGAAGTCATTCAAATTAGAAGCCTTCTTTCCTTAAGCTATTTTTTAGGATCATTATAGCTTATTTTGTCCTCACATTATGAGATCACGGAACGTGTAATATTCTTTGTTTCACATTCCTATTCCTGCGGCTCTCATATGTGGCTGAAAATGAAGCTTGTTGTTTGATGGCGTGCTATATAAACAGTGATTATCAATGGGAAAGAGACACCCAAGAATCTCTTCCTCCTCTTTAATCCGTTTGTCCTATAGTCTGAGCATAGTTAGGTTCACCAATGCTATAGCTGGTGCGAGCTAAGTGTAGCAGGTCTGTGTTGCCAGTCGAAAGCGTGCCGGAAATTCTGACTGCACCGTCATCGGAAATCGCTTTTCGATACAATGTCTTGAAAGGAAAAGGAAAAAAAAAAACAAAACAAAACAAAATTTGGATGTCGAACGCTGAGAGGGGATTTGTTAGAGGGCAGGGGTTACGTTGCAACCTCCTACTACAGCTGCGGTTGGAGCATCTTATTGCGCCTGCGACAGAGTATTGCGGTGTCCTAATACGCTACAGCAAAGCATTGCCGCCTCTTATTGCGGTTGTGACTTTCAGTTGTTGATGATCAATTTGCTAACAGCAAGCTCATGTTGGAGATCAATGGCCATGTCTGCGGCGAAAACAATCCAGAATGGCTCCGTTTGGATCATCGCGTGGCGGAGAGTTCAAAGTTTTGGCTCGACGGCTCTGTCATCAGACAAGGGCTTTATCTAGGATTTGTATGGATTGTGAGCCAAGAATATTGGTGTGACTTCTCTTCCACCAATGGGGTGTCTGCCAAAAGTGAGAACTCTGTTTGGATTTCATCAGACTGGGTCCGACAGTGGGAGCAGGCAATCTAATGCATGCTTCGTCCTTAATTAAGCTAAGTATCATATATAATGTTTTAACATTTGTGTGTGATTATTTTAATAACAGTGCATCCATGCATTTTATATGACTTTTATAAATCATGCAACCTACGAGAATTGTGGGGATCATATAGTTAGAGGTGGTAATCAATAAGCTCTTGAGACATAATCGTCAATTTATTAGAGAATTGAGCAATATATGTCAAATTCATTAATTTCATTCAAAACATCAATGTGTTATTTATTTTAAGTCATTATATATATTGCAAGCAATGAATTAAAATCACATTGATTGAAATGAATTTTGGCATAGACATTTTTCAAATATTATACTTATTGAATATGAGGTGCATATATATTATTATCGGATGATTGTAGAAATTTAAATTACTTCTATAACGATAATCAAAATATATCAAAGGCTTTTATTGCAATTTGCTAGTAGCATGCAAACAATATTATTTTTGTGGTTTATTGCCAATGACCATTTAAATTGAGCTATCTTGAAGATCTAGGATTCCTGTACCAAGAGAAACCTTAGTGGTTTGATGTAACCAATTTGGTTAAAATATATTCCACTGTTGAGAGTGTATTAACCAAGTGCAGGGTTGCTATAAAGCTTGCATAGCTCAATTTGCTAAGGAGCCAATGTTGGGCACCAAAAATCAATTTGAGTAAGAAATCAAGTACTTCTGAGAAAAATACTTGTAATCGTCGCGTTGTGGGGGTAATCAGCTCTTTACATTTCTTTTCTAATAAGTCTCTTTACTATACCGAGAATAATGGTAAAAGAGAGTGTTTCATGTTAAGCATGAAAATCTCTAGGGTGTTATTTGTGAGTAATTAACGTACATGTCAATTAAAGTGTACGCAAGTTCGATCGAAAGTATCAACTTATTTTAAAAGAAAAGACTAATTATGAGATTAGTCGTTGAATAATTAATGGGATGACTTAAAGTCCAAGAGGTGATGAATTCATGGTGGATCCCACTTGTGTGGTCAAACAAAGCCGTGGAAAGAATCACAACATAGTACACTAATTGGTCATTCTAATGATCTATGTACTAGTGAGGTTGAGCTACAGCTCTTAATGAATTCATAACCCTATGAGATGGGTGGTCCTTTTGAGAAGAACTTAATGAATTCATCGCTTAATTGGGAGGGTGAGCATAAAGTGCTCTTAATGATTTCATTTGGTTGGTCTATATTGAGATAGATCTAACGAAATCACCTACTAGAGTGAAAAGGGTTAACCACCCGTTATGGAAGATAATGAGCTATATTTCTAGAGCACTCATGAGCATCCGAATGTTCAGTTGGGTTAAAATATAAGAGAAGCATGCCAACACTTCCTATGATTATGGTGGACACTTAAAGAATGATTGTAGTAGCTCTGTATCCCAAGAAGAGTATCCTATAGTCATAGGAAGTATGATGTTCTTAATGAACTACCAGATTTAAGTCTTTAACTACTTTGTAACCTTTAAAGGTGGTCTATAGTGAGATAGACTTGACAAAGTTAAATGTTTATACTAAGATAGACTTGACAGAGTTAAATGTCTATACTGAGATAGACTTGACAGAATTAAATGTTCATACTGAGATAGACTTGACAGAGATAAAAGTATATGTTGAGAAAGACGTGACAAGGTTGAAGGTCTATATTGAGATAGATACAACAGACTTGAATACTAATGATTCATCATAAACCGTCAAAGCGTTTGACGTTCATAGAACCTGCATTTAGAGTTGATGTGTGTCTTGAGTTCAAAATTTGTCTAACCGATGAGTTCAAGATTCATGTCACTCTCGGGAAGAAAATTACTCACTGTCACTACGTGTCAATTCAAGTTCTCAAACACTGACATTAAGGTCAACTCGTTTGTATTGCTCAGACATTATTCTTCATAGTCTTCTACTTTGAATGTGTGGGGATTGTTGGGAAGTCATTCAAATTAGAAGCCTTCTTTCCTTAAGCTATTTTTTTTAGGATCATTATAGCTTATTTTGTCCTCACATTATGAGATCACGGAACGTGTAATATTCTCTGTTTCACATTCCTATTCCTGCGGCTCTCATATGTGGCTGAAAATGAAGCTTGATGTTGGATGGCGTGCTATATAAGTAGTGATTATCAATGGGAAAGAGACACCCAAGAATATCTTCTTCCTCTTTCATCCGTTTGTCCTATAGTCTGAGCATGGCGTGCTATATAAGCAGTGATTAAAAGAGACACCCAAGAATCTCTTCCTCTTCTTTCATCCGTTTGTCCTATAGTCTGAGCATAGTCAGGTTCACATAGTCAGGTTCACCTATGCTATAGCTGGTGCGAGCTAAGTGTGCGTGCCGGAAATTCCGTTTGTCCTATAGTCTGAGCATAGTCAGGTTCACATAGTCAGGTTCACCTATGCTATAGCTGGTGCGAGCTAAGTGTGCGTGCCGGAAATTCTGACTGCACCGTCACCAGAAATCCTGACTGCACCGTCACTAGAAATCGCTTTTAAGGAAGTGTTTTATAAATACGCCACATCCGTTTGTCCTATAGTCTGAGCATAGTCAGGTTCACCTATGCTATAGGTGGTGCGAGCTAAGTGTGCGTGCCGGAAATTCCGTTTGTCCTATAGTCTGAGCATAGTCAGGTTCACCTATGCTATAGGTGGTGCGAGCTAAGTGTGCGTGCCGGAAATTCTGACTGCACCGTCACCAGAAATCCTGACTGCACCGTCACTAGAAATCGCTTTTAAGGAAGTGTTTTATAAATACGTCGTTTTCAAGCTTGCATGCTGCAACAGGATAGTTTAAAATACTACTAACTCTATTAGAATGCAGTATCTGTTCATAACTACTTTCTCAACCTATTGAAGCACAAGAGAGTCAGTATTGACTCCACTAAGGCTCGAACCCACCACCTCCCGTATAAAGGAAAGGGTTTGATGCCACTGGACTACAAGGTCCTTGGCAACATATTATGTATATTTAGTTAATAAATTACTTATTTATTACAAATAATATATTAAGTACCTTAAATTAAGAGTTAATTTCATTTTTGATCATAGATTTATAGGTGATAGTCTACTTTAAGTTTTTTTTTTTATTAGAATATCCACTTGTGGTCCTAGTATTATTGTGACATGACCATTTTTTTGTCCTTTATCAACAAAATAGTTTAAATATTGTTAAGTATAATGACATTTCGGTCTTCAATTATGAATTTTTTCAAAAAAATAATAATAAACATAAAAAATATAGCGGTTCAACCTACTTTGTATAAAAAAAATATTGAAATGTCTTTGTATTTAACGACATTTCAACGATTTTGTTGATGGAAGACTAAAAATGGTCATGACACAATAAAATTATGACTAAATGAGGATGTTCTAATAAAAATGACTAAAAGTTGATTGTCACCTATAAATCTATGACTAAAAGCGGAATTAACTCTTCAATTAACATATTTTGTACATATAATTAATAAATTGTGTACCACTTACAATTAATTTATTATATACAAAATACATTACTTAACATATTATGTACCTTAAGTTAATCAATTATTTACATATTACAATTAACATATTATGTACCTTTAGTTAATAATTATGTATTTCTTACTATTAATATATTACTATATGTAGTTAATAAATTATGTACATGTTACAATTAACGTATGATATACATGTAGTTAACATATTATGTAGAGTAAATTCCACTAAAAGTCATATGAGTTTGAGGAACTACTAGCTTTGGTCATCAACTTACAAGTTTATCACAATAAGTCCTCCAATTTCTCTAAAATTATTATTAATTGTCCTTCTTCCCACTACTACAAAAATAACATCTAATGTCGCACATATAACGTCGGTTATTAAAAATCGACGCCATATGTTCATTTATTTGTTAAAAAAATAATTATATATATAACGTTGGTTCCTATCGGGAACCAACGTTATATATTTATTTTTTTTAAAAAAAAAAAAAAACTTAGCGTTTAACGTCGGTTCCAAGCGGAACCGACGTCAAATCTTCATTAGTTTTTTTTTTTTAAAAGAATAGATAAACATATAACGTCGGTTCCTAGAGGACCCGGCGTTATATGTTTAGTTTAAAAAAATAAACTCAACATTTAACGCGGTTCCTCCAAGAACCGACGTTAAATGTCATTAGTTTTGATACATAGCATTTAACGTCGGTTCTTCTAGGAACCGACGCTAAAAGTCATTAGTTTTTAGAAAAAATAAAATCAACAGCTTAACAAGAAAACGAAAAAAAAAAAAAAAAAAAAAAAAAAAAAAAAAAAAAAACATAACATTCAGCGTCGGTTCTTTCCTAAACCAACACTAGAAATCATTAGGTTTTTTTAAAAAAAAATAAATAAATAAATCTCAATAGTTAAAATAAAAAAATAAAAAAAAAAACATAACGTTTAGCGTCTAGAGGAACCGACACTAAAAGTCATTAGTTTTTTTTTAAAAAAAAAAAAAAGAAGAAACATAAATCTATGAACCAACGTTAAATTTCATTGTTTTAAAAAATAAATAAGTAACATATAACGTCGGTTATTTCGAATAACTGACGTCATATCCTATATCTCCATATTTTTAAATCTAGATCTACCCATTTTTCTCCATCTTCTGCTTCTTCTTCTTTTATTCTCCTCCCCACCGCCACGATATGTCCATTTTTCATCTTCTTTTCTGAATCTTCTTCTTCTTCTTCTTGTTCTTTTTCATCTCATTTTCGTCATCATCATCATCATCATCATCATCATCTTGTTCTTGTTCATCTTCTTTTCTTTTATTCTCCTTCTTCTCACCATCACTGTCTAACACTCCACCACCGCCGCCCTCTTGTTCTTCTCCTCCTTACCACCACTGTATCCATTCATCACAGTCACCAGTCCGCCACCGCCACCGCCACCGCCACCACCACCGTAGCCATCAACCACGATCTTCATCTCCTCCTTGTTAGTTTGTTTTAATTTTGTTTGAACTATTAATTTAATTTGTGAATTTTTGTTATTTGAAAATAATTAATTTATTTTGAATGTTTTTAAATGATTTTGAATTATTTGTTTATAATAGGTGGTAATTTTTGTATTTTTTGTTAAATTATTGAGTATTAGAAATTATTGTGTACTAAAATTATTTGTAATTTTTGTATTGTGTATTATTTGTGAAATTATTGGTAATTTTTATATTTTGAATTTTTTATTTTAAAATAAAAACGGTGTCGGTTTTTTTAAAAACATATGTTGTTTCTTTCTCTCTCTTTTTTTTTCTTTTTAAAGAAACAACGTCGGAGCGACGTTGTTTCTTAATATTTTAAAAAAAAAAGTAACAACATCGGTGTTTTTTTAAAAAAAAAATGACGTCGTCTCTAATTTAAAAAAAAAAAGAGAGATACAACGTCGGTTTTAAAAAATCGACGTCGTATCATTTATTTACAACGTCGTGAGTTACTACGTTGCCAAATAACCGACGTTGTATGTAAAAAAAAAAAAAAAAAAAATTGACATTAAAAGTGTTTTATGTAGTAGTAGTGTCTTATCCTCTACGTTTGAGGCATTACTAGCTTTGATCATCAACTAATTACAAGCCTACCAAAATAAGTCCCCTAACTTCTCTAAATGTACAACTAATAGTCCTTCATTATTTATTTTTTTTGGGTAAAAGTACAATGATAACCTTAATAATATTTTCTTTTGTTTCTTTTTTGTTGTTTTTTTGTTTTGTTTTTGGTGAAAGTAGTAATATCAACTTTCCTTTCCACTCAATATAAGGATAACCTTAAAATCAAAATCTACAAGGAGATCAAGATAGTTGTTGTGTGAAATGGTTTGCACTATGAGAAGGTAATTTTTTTGTCTGTAAAAAAATCACGAATTCTAGGAAAATATAAGTATATTTTCCCCCCTTTTTTGGATTTTCCATGGGATATATATAATTTATATCAACAATTAGATAAATTTTTTACATATAAATATTTTTTTTTTTTCATAAGTATGAAGATTTGGTAAAGTTGTGCTATTATATCTACCATTTTTTTTTACCAAGTACAACTAAAAAAAAAGAGTATTCAAAATTATGAGTTAATGTTTTGGGAATTAGGGTTTACAATTAGACAATTTCATAAATGTGAAAATAAATTGGTAAATCTATACTATTAATAAAAACAATATCCTCAACTTTAACTTCTCGCCCAATTTTCTTAACGACATTTGTGATTGTAGGTCCCTGCACGCGAGAGAGAGCATCTATGCTATACAATTCAATAAGCCTTAAAAAGACTCTTGTATAAGTAATTGTGCAAACCCACTTCCCAAACCAATGTGGACAAAAGCTACTTGAAAACTTTTTCTCTCCATTTTTTAAAAAACTCAAATGGGTCAACTTTGAAAACCAATTTCTTATTCACCCATTATCCGTTTTGAGCGTACAATATATCAATCTTTTCGTCTAACTACAAAGAACCCGAATTAACTTTGACTCGACCCAAATCGAAAGTGGCCCACATATATTTGTACCACAATATAGTCACTAAAATGTCATTTTATGCTATTTTTTTCAACAATTATTTGTGCAGAGAATATCAACGCTCTACGATCAAACAACAATCACTCAACTGATTATCTTATTACTCACAGTTAGATGTCGTCGATCAAATTAATCAGTACATGTGCGACATGAATATTGCAAAAGGACGAACATATTTAAGTTGTAACTCTTTGCGTAAGGCAGAACCAGACGAATATCTTATCCCTCGAATGTCTCTCACTCTTTCTGATACGAGATTGCCTTTCAAGTTCCTAACATAAATACTCCATCTATCTCATTTTACCTGTCTTACTTTCCATTTTAGTTTGTCCCAAAATGTTGTTCTCTTTCTAAAATTGAACATTACCATCATTCTACTTTTTCCAATTTACCCTTATGGCTTTTGCTTTCTTTATTGATTTTATTTTCAAAAGTGAAAAAGTAAGGGGCATAATTGGAAAGCACATTACATTTACTTTAATTTCTTAAAAAGTGTGTAAAAAGTAAATGAGACAATCAATTCGGGACGGATGGAGTAATTCTCATTGATGCTTGCATATGCCATGACTATCAACAAAAGTCAGGGCCGAACACTAACTCACGTTGGGTTATTGCTAAAAACCCCAGTTTTTTTTTTGGAAAAAAAAACAGTTTTTAATCACGGTCAATTGTGCATGGCTTTCTCCCGAGTCACTCATCCTGATAGCCTGAAAGTGTTATTAGTTCTAGACGAGAATGGACAAGATTGTGTTGCTACTACCGATGTTGTCTATAAAGATGTTTTCAATAATGTGTCAATACAACCGGTGATATTTCGTTTTTTTTTTCAAGATGGAAAAACTGCTATATATCTACACAAAAATATATCTTCCATACATATGAGTTAGAATAGCAATTGATTCCTATAACTGAGTTACTATAGAACGAGATATTTTCCAAATTTATAAAAATCCTAAACAATGATATGTAAAATCTCTAAAATTCCAGCACCGCATGTGTACATCTACACATTAGCTATTAATTAAACAATTATTTATTGGAATTCAAACAAGGATAACATCAGAAAACATAATCCATCCAAAATATATCTTCAATTGTACTATATAATATTTGATGTTATAATTTATATAATTATATATCGATCTAAATATTATTAATATTAATATATTTTAACAAATCCATTCCGTGCATCGCATGAGTGAAAATATTAGTACCTATATAATACAAAGTATAGAATATGCACATTTAGATGTGTTTCTAATTACGGTACAAATTTTAGGACTCATTTATCGACCACAAATATATTCCTCACATGCTGTAATAACAAATATGATGAATTTGTATTAAAAAAAAATATGATGAATTTTTTTTTGAAAAATATATTTTATTTTTAACAAATATGATGAATTTAGTCCAATTTCAAAGTACTTTCACAAAATAATAATAATAATAATAATAATAATAATAATAATAATAATAATAATAATAATAATAATAATAATAATAATAATAATAATAATAATCACTCAAATATGTGAAACTGTTATTCAGTTTCATTTTATATACACTGCAGTTTTATTTCAACACAATTACAGTTTCATTTTATATACACTGCAGTTTCATTTCAACACAATTACAGTTTCATTTCGATATAACTACAGTTTCATTCAATATTATACATTCAAATATGTGAAACTGTTATTTAGTTTCATTTTATATACACTATAGTTTCATTACAACACAACTACAATATCATTTTGATATAACTACAGTTTCATTGGACAATATACACCCAAATATATGAAATTGTTATTCAGTTTCATTTCATATATACTGCAGTTTCATTTCAATTCAACTACAATTTCATTTGATAATATAAAATAAATATGAGGCAGTTTCATTTAAAATACATTGTAGATTCATTTGCGGGCTCCGTTAGGATGTGACGACAACCATTTTTTATTTTAAAAAACAAAACCGTTTTTCTAACCATGATTCAAAAAACTTTGTGGACCATGTTCCACGATATAACGACGTACAATAATTGGGACAATTTGTCGTTGACATATCTTCCAACCTGAGTTCTCCACTAACATATGGGCTGCCCACTTTCCAAGAAAAAAACATTTGGGTTGCCCTTTTAGAGATTTGGGCCATCTACCATCGTTTTCTAATTTGCCCAATTCTTTTAACAAGTCTAAATAGAAAAATTTTACTACTCCTTCCGTCATATATAGGCCATGTTTGGTTATCAGCTTATCCGCCATTTTTTAGCGGTTTGACCATCTTTAGCGTTTTGACAAAGTCAAACCGCTAAAAAAAACGTTTGGTTAATGGCTTTTTCACTTAGCGAATCGCTATCCAATCCGCCAAAATTGAAACGCTAATAGGAGCAGCGTTTAGCATTAGCTTTTCTCCTTTTATTTTCTAAATTCCAATTTTGCCCTTGTTTATCCTTTTTTCATATTGGCTGCTGACTTGCTATATGCTTCACCCTATTCATCCAAAATGCAACTTTGCATTCTTATAAATAAATTTAATAACTATTTTCCCCCCTTTATTTAATTCTTAAATTTAATATCATACATTACATCATTCTTTTTTTTTGGAGAAGTGTACCGCTACCCTTATTCTTTGTTTTTTTTTAATTGTTTATTTTTTAAAATATTTGCTTTAATTTCTTTGTAATGTTAATCATTATTATTATTATTATTATTATTATTATTATTATTATTATTATTATTATTATTATTATATTATATTATATTATATTATATTATGTATGTATACCCTTTTGGTCATTTTACATGTTAACCGCTAATCTAAACAGCTAATTTTACCAAACATCTTTTTACAAACTGCTAATACAATCCACTGGTCAAACCCGCTAATACAATCCGCTATTTGATAACCGCTAACACAATCCGCTACCGCTAAAAGCTAACCGCTGATAACCAAACAAGCCCATACTCCGTATTTATTTAATTCGATTAATGAGATTTGACTCGAACTATATTATGCTTTAATATTTTATAATATTTAGTTTAATATTATTATATAAATTTATATATTAAGAAATTATATTAAAAGTATTATTAAACATTAAAACAAACACTAAATTCTAGAAGTTATAAGATTATAGTCTTATACTAAAGAAAAGAGAATTTGTTTAGCTAGCAAACAGTAAACAAGACAAATCAATGGGATAAAAGGAGTATATAGTTTAGGTCATACCAAAGCAAGAAATAGAAAAACACAATACAAGATGAATGTTATTAAACATGATGTATTTTTAGTATATAAATTTATTTACATTAAGCTTTGTTTTTATGAACATATAGAAAAAATATTATGAATCTAGTATAGAGTTAATGAAAATACATATGATGTGTGTTTAATTTAGTGTTTATGGACATTAAGTTTTATGTTTATAGACATATAAAACAATATTATAAACATAATACAAGATGAATGTTATTAAATATTATGCGTCTGTAACATAATCTTTATGTACTACATTATACGTTGTTTTTATAAACATATAGAAGGAACATTATGATTTTAATATAGAGCTAATGAAAATATATATGATGTACATTTAGTTTAGTGTATGAAAATTAAAATTCAAGTTTATGGACATATATAAAAATATTATGAACATAGTATATGATGATGATGTTATTAAATATGCATGATACACTAAACTAATCGACACTTAATATAAAACAATATTGTCATGGACCAGGGTCCACTATGCAAGGTGGACCCTGGTCCCGATATAATTTGCAAACTAAGTCAACTATAACCAAAGGATGAATTAAAGGTTGTGTTTTGTTGAGAACTTTTGTACGCTTCTATGAGATTTGATACCTATTATCATATTTGTTTGCTTAAGTTTGTTATAAAATTCATTACCATTTTCTTCCTGCTTTTAAACAATAGAATAAAAAATAAGACAAAAATATATTAAAAACAAGAAATAAAAATGGCATTGTTCATTCATTAAACATGAAACATATATATATATATATATATATATATATATATATATATATATATATATAGATTTTAATTCATATTTACTACGAAATAAAAATATTTTTTTTTTCATTTTGCGTGTAATAAGACTATGTTTAGTGTAATTTTTTTAAAAATTTTTGAATTAAATATTTTAAAAAAATTATACTCCATTCGTGCAAAAATATTATAACCTATGTTTACCCAATAAAATTTGATTCAAGTTATTTGTGATTTAGTAATGTAATATTAGGGGTGTGCAAAGGTTAACCATTCGGTTAATCGAACCGTTTTTACCGAAATTTTTAAAGTTTAACTGTTATTAACCGAACCAAACTTTGTATTACCAAATTAGCTGAACTGAAAATTTTAAAACTAAAACTTTAAATCCTAAAAATAATATCTATAATAAAAAATCAATTAAAATAATACATATAATAATAAATCCATAAGAAAGTATACAAAAACAATACCATAACAACACCACAAATTTATAGAGATTATACATATTAGATTTTATATATGTATATATATATATATTTAAAATTTTGGTTAACCGTTCGAATAATCGAAATTTCGAATTGAATTAATCGTTAACCAAAATTTTGAAAAACCTTCAACCATTAACCGAAATGTAAAAGTTTTGGTTAAAAAACGGTTAATCGAATTTTGTTGTTTCAGTCGATTAATTAAAAATTTACTGAAGTTTAATTTGCACACCACATGCAATCCAATGAAATAGATTCTTTACGTCGGCAATATTAAATCTTTGTTGAAAAATAAAAATTCAGAGCCCAATATAAAGTTGAGGTAGGTGAACGGCGGCAAATTATACTGTGCACCACGGTGCACATAGCAATGTGCACCACGTACTTAAACGACGTCGTTTTGGGCATTGTAAACTAATCGTCCGTTTTTTTTGAAAATCACGTTTCCCGTTTCGGCCGGTCTCTCTATTTATGTTAATATTCTGTGTATTCCAGGCAATCATTCTGTGTATTCTAGGCAACCGTTCTGTGTATTATAGGCAACCGTTATGTGTATTCATGTTAGTAACACATGTTGTGATTTCATGTTAGTAACACATGTTGTGATGTGTTTGTGCATTCGAATGTTTAGGAGGATGAGTTCTGTGTATTTTGTGTAAATATTATGTGTATTCATGTTATTAACACAAGTTGTGATGTGTTTGTGCATTCGAATGTTAGGATGATGAGTTCTGTGTATTATGGACATCAATATTCTATGTATTATGGGCAAACATATGTATTATGGGCAAACATTCTGTGTATTCTAGGCAAACCTTCTGTGTATTCTATATAATGATTATGTGTATTATAGATAATGAATTCCCTAGAGTCATTCGCGTCCACTAACATCTGTGTATTTTGTGTCAATATTCTGTGTATTCCGGGCAAACATTCTGTGTATTCTAGGCAAACGTTCTGTGTATTATAGATAATGATTATGTGTATTATAGATAATGAATTCCCTGAGTCATTCGCGTCCGCGTCTACTAACACCGAAACGACGTCGTTTTACGTACGTGGTGCACATTGCTATGTGCACCGTGGTGCAGGGTATAACGATTGGTGAAGGGCCTAGAAGCGACCAAACTCAAAGCTTATCCACATTGAAGAAGGGAATGCACAAATTAAAGTCAAAAGAGATTCCTAAAAAATCAGAACCCGTGCATGTATATCTATTAAACCTTTGAGAATCAAGGAGGAAGGCACTAGTTAGCCAGGTGGCCTTTTATTGTCCGGTTTGACTAGGAGCAACGTTGCACGTTTTAAGGCTCGTGTGTTCCTTGAGTGTTTTATATATCCTAGGCGAAATTCACGTTGTAAAAGGCCGGGTGGGTAAGTTATTAGTCCATCTTTAGACTTTAGCCACCATAGTTTTGTCAAGTCGGCACATGCCAAATTATACCATGAATCTACGTCTATTTTGCATTCAAGAATTTAGTCGAAAAATGACATTCATATCATATCATGTACCCACCGTTAATCGTTTCTGTATATATAAACAAATTGAAGATAAATAATATGATAATTACATAAACAAAACTGAATAACTACATACACATAAATTGTTATATATAATATAATATATTAATTGCATACATATAAGATGTTGGTTAACATCTTATGTGTTTACATTTAACATATTTTGTACCTTCAGTTAGCAATTTAGTGTCTGTAGTTCTTATGTTATGTGTCTGTAATTACTATTTGATGTGTCTTTAATTTGTTACATGTGCAAAAATTATTAACTATAGGGACATAATGTGTTAATAATTACAGATATATAATTTTTAGATTAGGATTTACAATGCAATATAAACCTGGTCCAGGACAATTGTCAAAAGCATGTGTAAGATTCTCTTGACATGAATCATGATATTCAGGATTTCTTTGTCTTGATTTTTTACAAAAACAAAAATCACACGTACACAAGTACATTATATTTAGTATTTCTTTATTTATTTTATTATAGTGTTGAAATAAGTTAGTGTTAAGGGCGGGGTTGGGCAAGAAATTCAAAATCCAGCGCAAGCGCATGCAAGAATGACGTGGACTGGGACCCATACATCACGTCCTAGTCATGTCTGGTGGCCTGTTTGCGGATTCCGCGGCTTACGCCCACCTTTGTCCTTTAATTAATTGGGTCAAGATCCCGAACCCGATTCATATTTACAACCCACCCACCCACCCACCCCCACACTACAATCCTACATGACATCCCATGTCATGTTATGCCATACATCCCATATGCATTTCATCATGCATGCATGGGTTTTGTTTTAGTCCATTCTAATTTTAGCCCATCACTTTTGTTCTTCAACTTTTAAAAATATTTCACCTCTAATTCAAACCACACAGAAATGCTACTTGGGGTGTAATGAGTGAAAGAGATTCATTCATTCTTAAACAAACATCAATGGATCGATCATTGACTTTGGGTATGGAGCAACTACAAATGTCTTGGCCAACTCTTCAACCTTTATGGTTCTTACAATTCAATGAGGGAATTAGATATTATGTCCGACAGTGAAAGCCGTAGGCTACACCCACAAAAAAAAAAAAAAAAAAAACTATACAAAAATGCTTCCATGAAAACTTTTGGTTTAATTAGAACCCTAGAGGTCTTACTTGGCATAAACAAGATTAGTTTCAACATGTGATCCTAATTTACTGGTTGAGAGGACAAAAAATTCATAAATGCAAGATTTCGTAAAATTTTCACAAAGTGAGAGTATTTTGAGTATTTAACACTAAAATTTGAATTTTTAAAAATTAAGTAAACATAAGAGTTTTCAAAAAAAATTCATATATTTTATTTTATTTATCTTATTACTATTCTTTGATCAAATTAACATGTCTTCTAATTATATATATATATATATATATATATATATATATATATATATATATATATATATATAAAATTAATTAATTAATTAATTAATTTAATATTATGAAAAATTTTAATTATAAATAATTTCAATCAAGTTTCTTCCATAGAATCAAACATAAATGGTATGAAGGAAGTTAAAAATGAGTGGAATCGAGAGATGAAAAAGTAAAATAATTTTTTAAAACAAAAAAAAAAAAAAATAATGGCAAAGTCATAGTCAGAGCTGAGTCAGAGGAGGACGAGAAGGTCAATGTGATGAGTCGGCACCACCCTTGTGGGTGTATTTGGTGCTGTCCTTAAATATAATCAATGCTGACGTGAGCAGTCTAATTTTTCATTATCTCTAATTGATTGAGTATTTTTTTTTTTTTTTTTGTGTGCTCAGTATTAGGCCGTCCCACAACTATAATTAACTAAAATAATTTCTGTGATGTCACTATTTTCAACTTTATTTTTTATCAATCAATAATAACTTATTATAATTCACTTATTATCATTTTGACTGTGACATATAAAAAAATAAAATTAACATAACATATTAGTAAGCGAACAATAAGATTACAGGACCGACTTTTATAAATAAGGTGTGTCAAATTTTCTCATGATTCATGAATAAGAATCAAATTCTACTAGCCCAGTTCAAATCAAATTTATTAAAATATTACAAGTTTAATTAAGTTTAATTTGTAAAATCGCTTTACCTACAACAAATTGAATTTATATGTTACTTAATTGTAGTACGTAACTTAACTAATAACCCACAAATATTAATAAATATTTCTCTTCATCTCATTATATATATATATATATATATATAGAAATTCAAATACACAAAAAATAAAATTTAAAAATTATAAAGGAAATTTTCAAAAAAAAATTATAAAGGAAATGGTAAAGACATTTACACAAAGATAGTAAATACAACAAGTAAAATAGAGATGTATTAAATTAACAATAAAGAGGTATAACTAAACATGATAGTATAATGATGGGTGATATCGTCACTGTTAAATAGAGAAATAAATTAAAGTAGGGAGTATGTCACTTCTTCCTTGCAAGTTTTTTCATAGTTTTAATTCTCCCCCAAAGGGTTTAAGCTCGTCACATTAGTAGACATGCATTATATTGTGGGCATGGCTAAACCAAATTTGTGTAGTAGTCTAGTTTTAGTTAAGACTTTTGGTCTGTTTGAAAAACTCAAAAATAACTTATGGAGAACATTTTTTTTTTTAAATTTTTCAGTGCTTGGTTGCGTGTCTAACGAAAATGAAGTTAATAAACATTTCACATTCTAGTCGAAGGAAAGGGGAACAAAAAAATAATAATAGCATACCTATTTTCGTCAAAATAGTCTTTTACGATTTTCATTCCAGAGACATTTTTTAAATTCCTCTCTCACGCTTAGTTCTCTCTTCCCTTGATCTCACCCTTGGCTTAGAGATTATTATTATTGGTTTATCTATCTAGTTATTATTAATATTATTATTATTATTATTATTATTATTATTATATAAAAATAACTTTTGTAACAAATTTTTGTTCATTTTTTTGAAAAATGAATCAAACAAAAAAAAGTGAAAATCATACAGTTTTCTCTTACTTAGCCAAACACTTCTCCCAAAAGGTTGAATGCCCAATTCCAAGGGCCCTACACCCCGGTTCGACAAAGCACGTGAGAAGATGTAAACTATGGTAACTCAGTGGTTCAGCAGCAAGATCAAATGCGTACAAGGGATCTGCCCACTTTAAGCATAATAATCCTCACATTGCTGCTACTGAGTTTTGAACATGAATCTCTTCTCTCAAATACTACATACTGAACTAGTAAACTAAGCCTCGTGGACTACTTAGCCAAACACTAAGAATATGTTGTGCCGGCCCTTATTATGCGTCGGTGCAATGTAAACAAGAAATTAAGAATGTGCAGTGTTTGACACTGTGAAGGTAGGAGACAGCATCCAAATGTATTAGGTATATATGTTGTGTGCATGAATTGAAGGTACGAACGTTAAGATAAACACAGACAAGATAGAGATGATACGATGCAGCCAGCTAGCACTCATAGATTCACATCATTTTCACTGGCTTTAGCTGGCCGACCGGAGTGGTTGACGGACGGACGGACGGACAATGCGTCATCCATTTGATTCCCTTTTGGTCTTCCGGCAATATATGCATTATACATTTTAGGAGTTGACTGACTGGGTGAAATATGATTTACGTATTTAATTAAAAGTTATATATTTTGATTTTTACCAACGCTCTTTGATCAAGCCTGTCACACAATATATTCTCTTTTAGGCGATTTGTAGATTATTAAACAAGAGTGAAGTTTATCTCTTACATTATATTCTCTCAAGTAGGCGTGATTTCTCTTGTCATAAAAAAAAATTAAAAAAAAAACAATAACAGAAAACATGGTTTAATAATTTGGGTAAGTTATAGCCCTCCATCGGCTGCCGGTGGGGAATTCCCTGGTTTGGTTTAATTGGATTACAATTGGCAAGAAAGAATATTTAGTGTAATGTAAAGTCTTAATTCGATCTATTTTTTTTTTTTAACTTAGATTTGTAAGTGTTATTTTACTTTTAATTCTTTTTTTATTTTCCATAATATTCTCTTTTGATCATGTAGCATGATTATTTTTGTCCTCTACTAACACTTGTTTAAATGACGTTAAATACCACGGAATTTCGTTTTTAATACAAAGTGGGTTGACCCACTATAGTTTTATTTTTATTTTTATTTTTTAAAAAAATACGTAATTTACGGCTAGAGGTCTATGTCTTCTTCAATTGCAATCCCCTCCACCACAACCCTCACAACTTGAGCCACCACAGTAGTGGAATAAAACATAAATCTAGAACCAAAAAATGAATTAACACTTAGAACTAAATAGATTGATATGTTCTCATATTTAACAACATTTAAACAAATTTGTGTTGGAATTTTTAGCTTAAAATGACATTTTAAGGGGCTATTTTGTGGTACAAATATATGTGAGGTTCACTTCCAATCTAGGTTGAGTCAAAGTGGATTCGCACTCTTCATAGTGAGACAAATAAATCGATATATTGTACGCTCAAAACAGATAATTAATGAATGAGAAATTGATTTTCAAAGTAGACCCATTTGAGTTGGAAAATAAAAGGTGGAAAGACTTTGTAAAAAAAACTTGTCCAACATTGGTTTGGGAAACGGATTTGTACCACTATATATATATATATATATATATATATATATATATATATAAGAGCCTTTTTAAAAGATGTTGAATTGTATAGCATAGAGGTTCTTTTTCATATGTAGGGGGTTGCAAATCAAATTCTAAAATGAACCTGAAATGCGAATATTTTGTATAATTTTCCCAAACTACATTTACCATTTAGACGGTTGATTGCTCGATTTTGTTGACTCTTCAGTTTGACCAAACAGTTGACTACTCGTACGTAATTTTCCGCTAACTCTTCGTGGGTACTACTCGAAGTACATTTCGGAGTACTGTTATGGCAGTATTAATTCTGATTCAATTCGCAAGAATTAATTATGAATTACTTCCAATTTAATTTCAAGAATTAAACTCTAGATTAAAGTTGTCCATTATGGGGGTTACATATCTAATTTATTTCTAACGTGAATGCCATGGTTTAATGCCATCAAACTCATCTTCCCCTACAATTAGCCTTGTTGTTGGTTTTTACCTGAAAAACTTTGGTTTTCTCTCTTCATCTTTCAACTCTTTTCTTACGAGAACTCTGCCAACACTTCGGAAAAAAAATCGAAGTAGGTGCTTGTATTTTGTTCTTGTTCATCGAGCTTATCGTTTGAGTGCTCGAACTTTAAGATGTAATCCATTTTATCCTTGGAGATTGACGTTAAAACACTCCTAGCACCTTTAGGAGGTAGCGAATCGGTTTTAAGGAAAATGTGTGTTACACACTTACACGCGACTTGAATTTCTTCTCCTCTTTTTCTTGTTGGATGGGATTATTTTTGAAAGATTATAAATCTCTTTGGTTGAGTTTATATTTCAAAATTATAAAACCCTTATTTTTCGTATTTATTTATTTTATATAAATAAATTTGGTTTCGTACCAAACTCTTTGATTGGAATTAATTTTCTAAAATCAAATATTATATATATATTGGTAAATTGAATTATTCACCACCTACAGTACACTATGTTGATAGATGATGAAAATAATGTGGTCATACCAAAATAATACTAGTACTAGGATGCTCTAGGACCCAAAAATAGAACTAACTCTAATGTAAATCTTCATGAGTGATAATTACATATATATTTCATAATCATAATTTTTAATAAGAGAAAATCATATTCTGGTTCTTCATTGTTTCCAAGTTATACATTTATTTGATCTCTTTCAAATTTTACAGATTTGGTCAGGAGTTGTAAATCAACTCTATTGATTAATTGGAACGTCAAACTCTGCTTTTATCTAGAGTTTTATGAAAAAAAAATAGAATATAAAATTATAATTTTTTCTTCATAGATACTAATGGAAATTAAAGTTTTAGTTAGTTGATGGATTGAATTCACACAATCGTTTTAACAATGAAAAGATGAAATATGTAAAAAAAAAAAAAAAAAAAAAAAATTGAATGAAAGAGATTAAATTTATAACTCAAGAAGAATTAAATGATTAAATGGGTGATATCTACTTTTAATAATTTATTTACAGTTCATACCTATTTTACTCACGATGGGACAAATTATGTACGTAGTATTATATTACTGGCCTGTTTTAATTTATTTTAATTTTTTTATCAAATGAAAGGAAAAACTCCTAAGAAAATCACTAACTAAACTTAAATGGTAACCATATATATGTTCCACACTTCCACTAAAGAACGCCCATATAAGATCGTTAGTGATGATCTGTTGAAGGTGACTGGACAACCTTTGATTTGATTGACTAATAAACATTTTAGCAACGTTTGTTTTTTGAAATTTCATGAATCAAGAAATAAAGAACATAATGATCAATGTATATACTAGGGAAAAAGTTTGATGTTTTAACATGTTTTGGTTAAGAAAATGTAACATGGCATGTTGGAACTATGTCTAGCTAGTTTACGAATAGGGAAAAAGATGTTTTTAATTAATATAATCTAATCACTCAATTATTTGTCACTAGACATTTAGGTTTCTCTCTTTGTAAAAATTGTTAATTTTAGTCACTCGGCAAGGAAACCTAAAGTTGTTATCTATTAAGATTTAGCACTATTTTAAGTAGTTTTAGCACTACATTATTCTCTTTGCCTAACTAAAATTGTAACAATTTTACAAAATTGAGGCGACAATTGTAATTTTTAAAATTGAGAAATTGAAATGACTATGGTAGGAGTAAAATTAAGTAGGGGATTTTTTTTTTAGCCTCCTCAAGAATATAAGTCCAAATAACGAACATCTTTAATTTGCAATGTTTACAGCTCTCGTATGATTTGTGAGTTTTTTCTTAGTACACATACTTGGGTAGTGGACGTGGATTTCCCTCTCATGTGATTTGTGAGCTTTTACTTAGAGCATCCTTATCAGTGGGGATATTTCGCGGTTATTGAAAAGTTTTTGTAAGTGTGATTATGAAAGAGAAAATGAGAGGGGAGAAAAAACATAAATATAATTTTTAAAAAACTAATAATAAACAAAGTGAAAGTCAAGCGCGCCCGCTGGGCGCCTGCTGTGCGCCAAACGTGCACAGCAGAGAATGGTGAGGCAGTGAGTTGATAGATGCAATTGTACTATGAACCCTTATTTTGTAGAAGCATTCTTCCCAATCTCTCTCCTCCTCTCTCTCTTGACACCATGGCAATAATTCTGACAATATCCTCTCATGATACACAGATGGTGATGCTCTTAGTACACATCCTTAAGTAGTCGACGCAGGTTTCCCTTGTAACCTGACGATAACACATTTGAATTTTTTTAAAATACTACTGACTCTGTTACAATGCAGTATTTGTTCATAACTATTTTTTCAACCTATTGAAGCACAAAGAGTCAGTACCCCATATAAGGGAGTAACTTGGTATCACTGGACCACAAGGTCCTTGGTGATAGGGAACAATTTGATCAAAGTTAGTCAAGTCTTATTGAGTTGAGATTTACGACTTATTGACTCAGGGTGCGAGAAGTGTCCTAATGAGAAGGATAAAATAACTTGGGACACTTGGCCCCCCGACGTACAATTTTTTTTTTTTTTTTTAATCTAGCAATGTTAAATTTTTTACTAAAAAATTTTTAAGATCAAATTCCTTTCTATCCAAAAGAAGTTGTTTAAAATGTGGTCAACTAGACTGCAAGGAAAGATCATAATGCCCCACCACAGTATAGGTGCCATTCTCTTGGCTATTTCTAAATTCTAAACCAAATATTTTGTTTTTTTTTTTTATAATTATATTATTTAATTTCAGGAATCAATATGGTTTAAGCATGCCATAAAATGGACTTACATATGCAAAATGAACAAGTAGTGGGTGGAATGGTTTATGTTCCATTATGGGGTTTGTTGTCCTATTGTATATATTCCTAAAAAATTCACTTTGTTATATAGTGATTTTTTCCTTTAAAAAATTAACATTGAATACAAATATTGTATATAGAATCTTATTATTATTATTATTATTACTAAATGACGGTATGTGCATAAGTAGGGTGTTATGATCAAGTTAGATCACTTGTCTTATTTATTTGTATTTGGTGTAAAAAAAAAAAATTATATGGTGATGGCTTAGAGAGCGTACTTTATGTAAATTATTTTATTTCTTATATGTAGAAGGTAATTTGTTTTGATTGGTGTTATAATGTTCACAAATGAAAATAAGAGCATAAAATTGTTAAATAATATTAGCTAATTAAAAGTGTTTAATTTTGTTATGTTTCAAGTTATTATTCTAAATACTTTTAATATTGCTAGAGTATTACGCATAAATTCTTTAAATTTAATTATAATATTTCTGATGGGGTATGACCTATTGAATGATGGACCAAGTGTGCAAGTCGGCCTAAGTAATCCGTTGGACCACAATATCGATCAAGTTGAGATTAAACCCATGTGCTTGGTGTTCTAAACAAGTGGACCTATATATGAGCGATGGGTGCATTTGCATAGAGTTGTCTAAATCTGAATAGTTCATAAGATAGTTACCTTAATTAAATAGAGATATACTCCGTATTTGAATTGTGTTATGATGCTAGTTCTTTTTCTAGCATAATGTGATTAACTTAGAAAAATAAAGATCAGAGTTACGTTGAGAGTTGTATGATTGCAATCTAATCTAAATACAAGACAAATTAAAGAGAATGTATTTTAGTTATAAATAAAGAATTTAATTTAATTTGTTCTCGTAATATAACACACAATATAATATTCTCTCTTGATTTTTGCATATATCGCTTTCAAGTTCTTTAATTATCATGAATTTTGTACATAATGGTAATTCATTTCGTATTGGACCAAAGCATTTAATACCAACAACCTAAAAATGGGTACAAAAATTGAAGGAGGGGCCAATCAAGAATTGATTTGAAATTAACAATACAAATAACAATAAGATGTTGATATTTTTAGTTTATATAATTAATTAATTAGAAGATATTGTTTTAGGTAGGTATATATTGGAATGATTAGAAGGCCATGAGCTCATCACTTTATGCTAAATCCAACCAAGACCATGCTTCATTGCCTTTATAATGCTTCTAGACCATGCCACTTTTACATGTCTATCGTGCGTGTCCCATGATATCAAAAAGAAAAAATTAAAAAAAAATATCACAAAAACGGTGTTCAAAGAACAATGAGCACGTATGTAATATTATATTTTCTACCTTCTCCCTCGATCATCGCTAATTATTTGTGAAGCCGAGTCCACCTTATAAGGTACCGTGAACTCGTACACAATTTACATATTAAATATTCACAATTTATCTTTTAAAAATTCACAATTTATATACTACGAGCACACAATGTTAGCATATATGTAATTGATTACCTTATTTTATATTCACAAGTTCTTTTAAATACTGCAGTCAATTCCAATACTAAAAATATATAATTTAATCTTTTTAAAATTTAGTACAGTGTTATGTGTTTTGACTTAGAAACACAACTTACATTATGAAAGTTTACAATTCCAATATTAAAAAACACACAATTCAATTTAGGACCATAGTATAACAACTGCTCGATCATGTGTTGGATTTAGTTAATGATACGATAATTTAAACAATTCGTTTGTTACCGCTTAGTTTTAAGTTTGATTCATTTTAAGAGCTGTATATTATCTTTTTCTTTATTTATTAAGTTTGAATTGGTCAACTATGGTCTATGAGTAACGTAGGATATTTATCTCATTGAAATCTTCTGTAGACATAAATCACAAGTTAAGTTCCACCTAGAACGCACCTTCAATTCGAGTAGCGGTTGTGAACTTTCACGTGAATCAAAGTTATTTGTAATTTAGTATTTCATATACTTTAATTTATATGTCAATCACTTGACGGAGTTGTTATCTTCTCTATGTCTCATATTATGTGTTTAATTTAACTAATGGATTTTGATTCAGATTATTTATAATTTAAAATTTGTTTAACTTAGTATTAGTGTAAAATTAATATGTCAATAATTTTGTATTCGAGTGACATAAATATGTGATTTTGAGATAGAAGATCACATGACCAATTTTAACTGCTTATATCGATATACTAAAAAAAGTAAATAAAATTTTTATATATAGAAAGTAAGTAAAGGAAGAAGGGTGGGTTTATACCACTAAGATAACATAGAGAGTAATTAGGTTTTTTTGAGTAGTATTGACTATGTTAGAGGCAACTTGCGGTGTGGGGAACGACTATGCTAGATCAGCCGCCCGACGATATGAGAGAGCTTCTTCTTCGCGACTCGCAGAGCATTGCAACTTGTAGAAGACGTTAGTCCTGGGGCCTTCCGGCCCTTCCATCCACCAAAAAAAAAAAATAAAAAAAAATTGACTATGTTAGAGGAGCCTAGGAATAACATTATGAATCTTATCTAATTAGATACTTCTGGAGATAAAATTGTTTGCTCTATTACCTTCTTCAAATGTATCCCAAAATAATATTACATTCTACTCTTAAAAATAACTCCTAATTTTATCTTCTTATATATTATTATTATATTTAGACTCATTTTAAAATTTGATTATTACGTGACCTCCTTTTATGACATCTTCTTATCTAATGAACGTAAATCTACGAATTCATTTTTTTTTTTGAAAGCAAACGAATTCATATCTAGTGTGTGTATATATATTATTTATCATACTTACTTTATAGATAATGTCACCTAAAATATGTTATAATTTTAAAAGGAAAATAATATTTCTTAATAAAAATATGTATATTATATATAGATGTCTGATCTGCCTTTTGACGTCTAGTATCGTACGTGTTCTCCAAATGAATGAAAAGTTGATTGGGAATGGACAATGGTTATCACAATGTGTACTATGAGCAGAGTTAATGGTTTCCTTCTTGTGCTCAACTTCTTGCTAGATTGCTACTTCCATAATTCCATGTGGCTCCTTTTTTATGAATGCCAATTCAACTTTCTTTCCTTTTCTCTTTTCCTTTTTTAATATACATAACTAAATCTTTATAATTCATGCATATTTTTCTTTTATCTTTTACACGAGAAAGGTAAAGAAATTAAAGCTAAACTAGCTATCATAATTCTATTAAAAAAGAAAAAAGAATTTCTAAGGAACGGAGCCAGAAAAAATAGGTTGAGGGGCCGAAGTTAGTAGGAAAATTTTCAATTTAATGTCAATCAACACTAATATTGATGGGTTTTCAAAAAAAAAAAAAACACTAATATCGATGAGTAATGTTACTCACCCCTCACATATTTTCCCTCTAATCTTTCTCTCGTTATGCCAAAGAACTTGTGGTCTCGTGGCACCCGGTATCCCGGTTTACACTCCCACATGAATGTGGGTTCGAGCCTTAGTGGAGGCAACTATTGACTCTTTGTGCTTCAGTAGGTTAAGAAAGTAGTTATAACCAGATACTACATTGTCACAGAGTCAGTTGTACTCAAATAAAAAAAATCTTTCTCTCCTTACATGTCATTTTTTAATTGGATACTATCTTTTTTTAAACTAATATTGGGATCAGTTAATTAATGGGCTTCCAATGAATGAAAGTCACTTCAAGAGAGAAAAGATAGGAGGAAAAATAGCATTTTCCAATATTGATGGTACCCGATACTATTATACATCACATGTAATTGTACGGGCATACCGATACGAGTATGGTGCCAGTTTTAATTTATAATTTTTTATATAACACAAAATATATACAATAACAACAAACAAATTACATTTATTTAAATCTAATTTTCTTGTTTCTCTCTTATCAAGTAAAATTTTTGTAATTGATTGATATTCATTTTACAATTGAATGAATACTCTCTAATTTGAAGATGAAAATCGGTATCATAAAATCAAGAGCCAATGTTGATTTTCACAGTTTCGACATTAATCATTCAAACTACCAAATGTATATCCTATTTTTTTGTTTTTTTGTTTTTGTTTTTTAAAGCTACCAAGTATATTCTAAAAGTGTAAATAAATAATAAAAATGTTCAATAAATTATTAATTAATTAGTCAACTAGTGAAACTAAAACATATATTTCAAATTTGGAAATTTGTTAGGCTAAATTGAATGCTTTTGTTTTTAGTACTATTGATTTTGTTACAATGTAATATCTGTCCATATATACTTTTTCAACATATTGAAGCACATAGACTCAATACCTGTGACCTCCCATTTGGGAGAAGCACAAACGCTCGCGCTTGATCACAAGGTCTTTGACAATAATACATTCCATTATTAAAATACTTATAAAGAAAATAAATCAATAATAAAATGGTGAATTTGATTATTTGATTTATTTCTATTTATTCGAGGGTTTTGAAGTTTAATATATGCTTTTGACCCATGCAATATATACATAATGAACTTTTTAAAAAAGTATTTTTATCCATATTATATTAAATATACATACATATTTAAAAATTTTGGGAGGGTTGGGGGGCTAGGGCCCTATGTCCCTCTGCCCCTGGAATTTTCTTAATCAAAAACTAATCTCATGCGGATTCATAGTAATAGTAAATACTGAAAATAGTAAAGAACGATGCATATATGTTATGTAGTTTTTTTATTTAAGAAATTAGAAAATCTCTTATACTAGACTCAATGTGCTTTGTTGATCATGGGGTCATGGGACCCTGGGGCCCATTTTATTGGATAAGTCTTGGTCTAAGTGGGGTGGTGAAAGAGGTTAAAGAGGTTGACCCAAATCTTGTTGGGCTAAAAAGGCATGGTGGCCCAAATAGGCATGAAAGGAGGAATGTAAGGCAACGAAAGAGGGTGACAACTGGTTTGTGTGTGCAAGGCAAGGAGAGTGGCGGCTGGCGTGTGTGTGCAAGCTAAGGCATGGAATGAGGGGTGCAAGGCAAGAGGGGTGCAAAGCAAGGAATGAGGGTGGTGGCTGGCGTGTTTGTACAAGCCAAGGGAGGAGGGTGGCGGCTAGCGTGTGTGTGCGAGGCATGGAAGGAGGTGTACAAGCCAAGGAAGGAGGGTGGTGGCTGGCGTGTGCGTGTAAGGCAATGAAGGATGGGTGCAAGGCAAGCTTAGAAGACATGTGTGCAAGGTGGAAGACCCACCAGTGCGAAGTGGAGGAGGGGGGCGCCGAGCCGCCTAGGGTAGAGGCGCCCCGGGGGCGCTAGTCGTGCCCCCTTGCGCCCTGGTGGCGTGCCCAGTCGGCCAGGGTGGCGGCTGGTCGCATAGCCACCCGGGCGGCCTGGGCGCGCGGGATGCGCGCCTTGGGGGCGCCTGGCAAGGCGCGGGGAGAGATAGTGCGCTGCCTGCGTGTCTCCCGTTGTGCTCCTCGGGTTGTTCGCGGGAAGTTCAGACACGTGGCAGATGGAGGCTGGATGGGGTGGTTGCGGTAGTTGCACAACAGGACAACGTGAGACGCGTGTCTGTGGGATTGTCACCCTCTGGATGCCGTACACGTGGAGGGCGCAAGGGATCATCCAATAGTATAAAAGGGGGGAGTCTGGTTCATGTAGGGGCATCACTCAAGACATGATCTCCTCCCTGGTCAAGTGGTCTGAGTCTTTTCCTACCTGTTGGTGTGCTTGGGTTCAAATCCTGGTTTAACATAGTTAGACTATTTTATTATATTTATTCATTAGTCCTTTATTATTTGGGACGCCATTTTAGACAAGTAGTTTTGGGCTTTGTATATATATTTTATTAGGCCACACGCTCCAGTAATAAAAGATTATTATTTTTCTACCTCCGTTCTATATCTCTGTACCTGGTTTATAGTGGACCTGGTCCCAATAAAACCATCCGTTGATGCTAAAAATTCTTAACCGGGAGCTACTTTCATATACATTCGTAATAATAGCAATTATTTAAAATAGTAAAGGATGAAGTAGGTTCCATAATTTGACAAAATTATAAATTTTTATAAATTAGACTCAATGTGTTTTATTGAGGTGTCCATTCGGAGACATCTAATTAAATTAGAGAATGATACAAGGAAAATTAACACGGCACAAGGATGACACACAAATTTAATCGAGAAATGTTTTATTGAGGCCCACAATTTTTTTTATACAATACCTTAAATTGAATTTAAACCAAGTATAATTATTGATTAGTTTATATTTTCAATTTTGTCTTTTTCTTTTGCCATTTACGGGGACCAAGAGATTTCTATTAGTTCTTGTAAAGCATGAAATGACAACATTTGTTGTCTTACATTAGTAGTGGACCAAACTGTGGCATCACATTATCAATAATTAAAGTCAAGATATGTATAATTGTGGTACTAGCTAGAGATAATGGAATTGATTTGAAGGATTTGAGTTTGAAAAGAAATTGTCATGTTCCACTTTATATGGTCAGCTATAATATCCCTATGTGTTGAATTTCAAACCCCATTAGTGGATTTTACACATGCACCTTCTGGCCGATTTTTATATTATGGGATCCAGGTCTACTATACACATAGTCGATCGTGTCTAGATTATGTATATGTAGTTAACATATTATATATTTGTCTGATTGTTTTGTCAGGATCGAGTCCATCACAAAACAGATATTGAAGTATAGGGCGGGAGTAGGAAAATAGTAGTATTATTGCTTGAGGCGTTACGCCCAAAATGGTATGTACAAAGCTTGAGATATTGAATTGGCCCAAAATTGCGGCTCAAATAAAAAATAAACAATATGCATTTAGCCACAAATAATGGACAAAGAGTAATAATGTAAGTATAGGGGATCAAACCCAAGCACCCATGCAGAAAGTTAAGACCACAAGTCACCAAGTTAGGATGGTTGTTGTATCTGGACCTTGATGTCTAAAGGGGAGACAAAACATCCTATTTATAGTGTTAAGACTTCACGGATGGTTGACAAATGTACTACTCTAACTTGCCTTCAATATTATATTGGCGATACACGTGTCCCCCACTACCTGGATGTCAGTGATCTTCACACGAGTAAATAGAACATCTTAACTTTTTGGTATATGAAATCTAAATAGCTTGAGTAGTTGGTACTTGTGTCGTTAATCCAAAGGCTATAGGTTTGAGTCTTATTGGTTGTACTTTCTTAGCTTATCCTTTTATTCCCTCCTTTTGGTCACCATGCTTCTTTCATTCTTAGGCACCGCAATAGTGGATCTTGGACCTTCCACAATAGTGGATCTTGGACTAGATTTTAAGACAAGTTGTGTGAGGTGGAGGAGAGAGGCTATGAAGAGAGAGGAAGTGAGCTCCTCTTGCAAGGGGTTGGATTTTCGCAGAGATGTGGGTCCCACAACAGATATTAGGTAGTCACGCAGCCACGCGGTGGCTGTCACAACTGTGCCCATCGGGCAAGCTCTTTTTTTTTTTTTTTTTTTTTTTTTGAAATAAGCTTTTTTTTCTTTTATTTTTCTTTTCCCTCCCATCTTCTATTTCCTAATCACAGTCCTATAAGGCATTCCCCATTAGTTAATACTGGCACAAAGTTTTAGGAACAAAAACTAAAAGATGAGTTTTTATACAAATGGGAGTGTTGCATTTTGGAGAAATTTTTCTCCTACAACACCCCCTGTTGTCAGAGTTTCTTTTGAAAAAAAAAAAACGCTGAAAGCTAATAGGAAGCCAATCAGCGGGTGCGTGTCTCTCACGCGCTCGCTGTGGCAATGAGAGTGGCCGCCCTCAATCCTTGTTATTTATTTATTTTTTTAAAAAAAATTTCTTTTCGTTTTAGGCTTAGTGTTATTCTCCTTCTTTTTAAAAAAAAAAAAAAGTAAAATTGTATTGACTAAGTTTTCGTGACCCATTTCGATGCATTTTTTAATGTAGCATCTGAGTCAACAAATGCCTCCACTGAGGGTCGAACCCACTCCCTTCCACATGGGAGTGTACACCGGGTACCGCTTGACCACAAAGTCTTTGGCAACTACTTCCTTTTTTAAAAAAAAAATGGGTTGCAGTTTCTTATTAATTATTTACAATTTTGCCACTACATATTCTTGTTTTGTTATTAGTGATATTTCAAAAAAAAAAAAAAAACACTTTCAATACATTAAAAATGAACATTCGTATACTAAAAATGAACATTTGTACGTTGTCAACATTGCAATGTGGACTATTATATTCTACATAGTATAATTGGTCGACTCTAGCACAACCGCCACTAAACTTGGGCCGACTTATTGCAAATTTTACCGTGGACCGTGGTCCACAATGTATTGTAGTCCAAGCATCAAATCAGTGTCATTTCTTTTAATGAAAAGAAACGGCACTCGTTCTGTGCCGTTCTGCAAAAAAGTAACTGTGTATATAACATATTCAGTTTTATTTTATATACACTGCAGTTTCCTTTCAACACAACTACAGTTTCTTTTCGATATAATTATAGTTCATTTTGCATTATATACTAAAATATGTGAAACTGTTATTCAGTTTCATTTTTATATATATTATAGTTTCATTACAACACAACTACAGTATGATTTCGATATACCTACAGTTTTATCGGACAATATACACTCAAATATGTGAAATTGTTATTCAGTTTCTTTTTATATACACTGTATTTTCCTTTCAGTTTCTTTTTATATACAATGTAGTTTCCTTTCTACACAATTACAGTTTCATTTCGATATAACTACAGTTTCATTCAACATTATACACACAAATATGAAACTGGTATTCAGTTCTATTTTATATACACTCTAGTTTCCTTTCAACACAACTACAATATCATTTTGATATAACTACAGTCCATTGGACAATATATGCACTCAAATATGTGAATCTGTTATTCAGTTTCATTCTATATAAACTGCAGTTTCCGTTCAACACAACTACAGTTTCATTTCGATATAACTACAATTTCATTTGATAATATAAAACAAATGTGAGACAGTATGATAAACTGTATTTGCATTTACGAAACTCTATTAAGATGTGTCAACAAAGAAACGGTGCCCTTTTTGTACCACGGTCCACAATATAACGACGGCAAGGTGGATAGCTCATCAAAGTATACCGACATCCTAACCTAACTCATTAAATCAAGAAGACATTATCCCAACAATCACATTAAGAAGTGAATATATATTGGGAAGTAATTTTTAAGAAAAATATTTTGTAATTTCAAAAATATTTTGACAAAAGAAACTAAGTAGCCACTGCTTGAAGGTGTGCATTGGGTAAACTCTACAAACCATATAGAAAAGATAACCACACTAAAAGAACACTAATCAACCCAAAAAATGTTAGATAAAAATCGAACTCATAAATTTTTGATACGTGATTCATACTTCATCCATTCAATCACCCTTTATGAGCAAATAGCAAATATATTTTCTTCCCACAAGGTTGAATCCCCAACCCCATGCATCGGGTTGACAGAGCATTTGGGAGGATGTAAATCATGGTAACTCATCTAAACACCGATGCTAGATCTTAATCACTGCGCACAAGGAAGTCTCCTCACTTTAAGAAGTCACTACTACATAAATGGTCTATTACGACACAGCATAGACGACGGCGGTTATTTAAATAACTGTTGTCTAATATATTTTGGGTCTACTGCGTCACATATAGAATGCGGTCTTTTTTAAAACCGCCGTCTATTATTTACTATGTCACTTAATAGACGGCGGTTTTTAAATAATCGTCGTCTAATATATACCGCGTCACTTAATAGACGACGATTTTTAAATAACCGCCATCTAATATATACCACGTCAATTAATATTACGTTGTTCCCACACTACCGCAGGTGATACTCAATCTCTAATTTTTCTTCTTAAATTTTATCCATGTGATCAATTAAGCTGTCTATGCGGACAGTAGCAAATATATTTGAACGGATGGAATGGCAATTTTCATGCCAGTTATACAGCAAGTGACCTTCGATGTGTTGCTTGGAAAACAGCAAAGAAAATTAATAGCGATGGCTTTGTGAGTTGTAAACGTCGCTATGAATAAATGCTGTGTGACGAAATCAAGTGCGCAATTTCTTTCGTATCCTCTCAATCATTGGCGCATCTCTTTGATCTTCTTCCTAACAACACTACAATTGCAAACACATACGTAATTTTCCACAACTATTTTTCTTTTTCCTAACTTTTAATTTCTTTTATAAATACAACTCTATCTCCAAACTACGTGTAAAATTAACTTCCTTGTTTAATGATAAAGGTTTCCATTCGTATGTGTCACAATAATAATAATAATAATAATAATAATAATAATAATAATAATAATAATAATAATAATAATAATAATAATAATAATAATAATATAGCATCAACCAACAAAAGTATGAAGTTTACATTTCCTTCATACAATTTAGCATGTTAATTCTAATTTTACACCTTTAAATTTTCTTATATATCATAAATCAAAACGTATATTAAAATTGACAACACAATTTTTAGAATTAATTAAGAAAATTATATTTATCCAGGGTTAACTCAACATGAATCCAAGATAATATATGCTAGTAAAACGAGACAGAAGTATGGATTGTATAATATAATAAGTCCAATAACAAATATAATTAGTACTTTATGGGTCCTTTTATAATTCAAACCATGTTATCTTAACCTAATAACTTAAGGTAATTGTTAAAGTTCTAATGTAAGTGTAAGACTAAATGACCCATTCTTATATGTGTGTATCGTTGAGGTCGAATATCTTAAGTGGGCTAAAGAGCTTTGATTTATTACGTCAGAGCTTTCCCCGAGTAAAAGACAAATTCTAAAAGATTCGAGCTGAATCTAAATTAATATTACAGTGGTGAAGATAATGAGTAACATATGGACACAAACATCAAAAACGAAACCAATGTTGTGATAAAAATTCTTCGAAAAGTATATAGAATCCACAAATTAAACACAATATAAAAATCCAAAATGATAAAAGTAATAATAAAAATAAAAGAAGTGTTATATTACAAAGTTGTTGCTTTGGAAAGTAAGCAATTCAATTGTGTGAATCAAAGGATAAGGCTTCAAGTTGCAGCAATGGTGCTAAAAAAGTGGTGCTATCAGATCGATATGCTTTTTGAAGTTGAAACCAAGGTTACTTGTTAGGCTGTACGTTTCTGTTGGGAGTATGATGGTGACATAATCTATAGAAAACAAAATCTTCTATTTTAATTTTCTGTTCAAAATACTCCTATGTTATTAAGATTTAGGTAATATTGTAAAATATCTACTATACTAATAAGAGCCAAAGAGAGTTAGGCCTAAAATCTACTATGCTAATAAGAGCCAAAGAGAGTTAGGCCTAAAATGGGTAGAAAAAATGGCGGTAATCAAATGGATGGTTCAGATGAATTATTTAATCAAATAGATGACTAAGATAATTCAAATTAATATTATTCATAGAGATTACCTAATTTAACCTTACTTTTATGATTTTCCGTTAAGTTTTCCGTTAAATATTCTCTTATCTGTTAATATTCCGTTAACTTTAATTGTCTTTATTTTTCTCTCATGCAAAGATTCCTTAATTCAAATTTATCAATTGATATTCATTACATTGTCCATTATCTTATTTTTACAATATCTTGTAATTAAATATCAAAGTTATAGTACAAAATAATGTTATATATTTATTTACCAAATATTTTATTAATACTATGAAATTTTTTTTTAAAATAATTTGAAGCTAATTATATTAACTACTTGGGGATTGGTTGACAAAGAGAGTACTCAAATAGTCTAACAAATTGAAGCGGAATCACTCTATTTTACTCTTATTGAATTAAATAAAGAGCAAATTGCCATTTTGGTCCACTGACTATAGGGGTCCTGTTAATTGTAGTCCACGACTTTCAAACCTGTTAATTTCGTACCTTAACTATGTAAATTTTATCAATTTTAGTCACTCCGGCCAAATTACCGGTCAATTTTCGCCGGAAGTAAAAATAATGAGGGTATAAAAGTCATTTCACGTCTTGATCTTCTTCTCCGGCGAGTCATCCTCTTCAAGGCAACCGGGCAACCATGGATTATGTACAGAGCTTAAATTAAATCTTGTAAGCATCCATACATCCATCAATCTTGACTAAATTATTCATTCTTTCCATCACTTCATCTCTCTCCCATAGATCTCATCTCCTTTGAAGCTTCCTTCAAAAGCTTCAAAGCTTTAATAGCTTCAATGGAGCTTTCCTCCTGCAAATCTGTAACTTTGCACACAATCTCTCCCTCTCGTCTCTGTCGTTCAATTTATCGGGTTCGACCGCAGCCAGCAGCTCAACCGTGGCAGAAGATCGGCGACCTTCTATCTCCGGCGGGCAGTCCGACGGTTGAAGCAGATCTATGGCGGTTAGCGGCGAACGACCCTCCCTCCCCCCTCTCTTTGCGACGACGTACGGAGAAGACGATTTGATAAAAATTGCGAAGCTTTTAGTTCTGCAGTGAAGAAGCCATTTTGGGTTAGCATCAAAATTGCATCACTTGCATCAGTAGAAAAATTTGGCAGACAAGATTTAATTTAAGTCAAGATGGATGGATGGATGTTTACAAAATCTAATTTAAGCTCTGTACATTTTTTTTTTTTGAAATGATAAGCTATGTACATAATCCATGGTTGCCTGGTTGCCGTCGATGAAGATGACTCGCCGGAGAAGAAGACAAAGACGTGAAATGACTTTTATACCCTCATTATTTTTACTTCCGGTGAAATTTGGCCGGTGATTTGGCCGGAGTGACTAAAATTGATAAAAATTACATAGTTAAGGTACGAAATTAACAGGTTTGAAAGTCGTGGACTACAATTAACAGGACCCTTATAGTCAGTTGACCAAAATGGCAATTTGCTCTTAAATAAATTAGTAGTTACACCAAAAAATGATACAATATGTATTTCTTTAATACCATGAAAAAAATAAAAAAAGAATAGTTTGAAACCAATCATATTAATTACTTGGGAGATTTGTTGAAAATGAAAGTATTCAAATAACCCATTACCCAGCAAATTGAAGCGAGAAACTACCTTTTAATATCTTTGGAATACATAATATTTTAAGTTTTCAAATTTTTATTAATTTATTTAATCTTTTTTCTTAAACTAGAAATTTTTTTATCCACAATAACTTATTCAACAATAATGGTTGAACCAAATGAACCCCAAGCAGAGCACCTAAAGGAGAGTCCATAGCTCCTATATCATAATCTCATTGCATGACGTTGTCATCTATGCTACCAACAATAACAGAATTGCAAATAACACACAACCAACAAAAAGGAAGAGATTTGTTCAAAAAAAAAAAAAAACAAAAAGGAAGAGAACAAATAGTAAAGATGAAGACAATGACAATGTTACTCAAAAGAGAATTAAGAACACTTTTAAAAAATTCAAATTAAAAGTAGTGCGGAGTATTTATTTAGACTATCATTTTTAGACCAAATATTTAGACTATCGGTTTTACAAGGTTGCAAACATTTATTTTAGTAATAATTATAATGAATTTTCTATATTATCTTAGATTCATATAGTTTGAGTTAGATATTTAAATAAAAAAATTCGACATTCAATTACCCATGTATAAACTTCTCCTATATAATCGCATTGATATACTTTTAAATATTTATTTAAATATAAACATTGGGCATTAACCATTCGCGCAATGCGCGTATAAAACTAGTGGTAATACAATTCCTAATACAATATATTTTTTCCAACTTTTATATTTGTAATACAATTTTAAATTAAAATTACTAACTGTAATAATATAATACATATACTTCCCTGCAATGTAATATTGTAAAATATGGTAATACAATTCATATTCGTACTACAATTCCACATTAAAATTACATGCGTGATCAAAAATATACTTGCAAACAAAAGTCCTCCTATTAACTTCCCACCCAAACAATTAATAATATATATCTATACTATTAATAGAAACAAAATTCTCCATTTTAACTTCCCGTCCAAAACACTCATATACTATTAAGGCTTGCGTAATTTATCTATCTATCTATCTATACTATACTATCTCTATTTACTAATAAAAACAAAATCCTACTTTTGCAACTTCCCGGCTAAACACATATTAATAATAATAATGAATAATGGAAGAGACTCGGTAAAAACAATACTCTCATGTCCGTAATACAATTCTACTTATTATTTTACGAAATCTCCAAATAATAGTATTGATTGAAATTAAACCATAAATATTTTTCTAACATTAATACAATTGTACATGAAACATGCATCCTTATTTCTACAAACAATAATATTGAAATTGCAGTACATATACATTTTTATCCCTAATACAATTCTACTTATTATTTTAAAGAATCTTCAAATAATAATATTGATTTAAATTACACCATAAATGTTTTTCTAACCTTAATACAACTAGTATTTTCACCCGTGTGATGCACTGGATTGATTTGTTATAATATATTAAGAATATTTGGTCCGTGCGATATCTTGAGATACACTTATATTTTGATATTCGGAAAGTATAACTATATTAGGAAAAAATTCACCTGGGAGTAATGTAATAAGCACTTGAGTGTTTGTTGGTTTACCGTAGAGCGTTGATATTCTCTGGACAAATAACAATGCATCAACCAGAGCCTTAAAGAGCTTTTCCTTGTGCTGGGATAGGTCGGAGGCAAAGACAAAAATAGATTCCATTACTAAACAATAAGGAGAAATATGAGAAATAGCGGAAAAGAATAGAAAATATTCAATAGTAGAATTGTTCTTTGCTTTTGAGAGTATTTTTAGAGAAATTTTAATAGTCAAATAACAGCATGTATTTTATTCAAAATTATGAATTACCGATAGTATAAATTACGTTGCAGGGAAATATATGCACTGTATTATTACGATTATTAACTTTAATCTAGAACTGTATTATTTTTTTAGTTTTTTATTATATTTTTATATATTTTTTTAAAAAAATATATTATATTAGGAATTGCATTACCATATTTTAATTTGCAATTGTAGTATGAATAGGAATTGTATTACAATATTACGCAAACCTTAATAGTATAGAAGTGTTTTGGGCGAGAAGTTTATTTTTTAAAAAACAAACAACTTCATTAAATCAAATCATTACAACCTTAAAAACAAAAATCAAATCATTATCAGAGAAAGTCAGGAGGGAGCAACCTCCACTCCCTACGCTCAGCAATGAATAGAGCTTCCCTAGCAAGTCTATGGGCTATCCTATTCGCAGAACGTTTAGCAAACACAAAGCTAATATTAATAAAACACTTAGCTAATTGTCTAATATTTTCCAAATGAGGTCAAATGAAGTCCAGTTTGCAAGGTTTTTAATACTTTCAATAACCACAAGCGCATCGGACTCGACTTGAACATTGTCAACTCCAAGAGATTTGATCCAGTTGAGTGCCTCCCTAATACCAATTGCTTTCGCCATCTTCGAGTGAAATAATCCCTTCCAGTTTCTCTCCATGGCGGCAATAACTTGTTCGTCAGAATCCCGCAAGATGAACCCGAAGCCTGTAGTTCTGGAATCTTTGTCATTTGCAGCGTCTACGTTAAGCTTGAGCAGACCATCAGGGGGTTTGTTCCATCGATCATGGCGTACAGATGTTGGAGGAGCAAACACAATAGAGTGCAGATCTCTCCATGCGTCCAAAAATGTTTTGGACTCCTCAAAGATTCAGTTATGGTTATTCAACAAAATTGATCAGGGCGGACCATGACCAATAGTTACTTCGATAGTCGTTGGATCCTCTCTCGCATCCCTTCATCCTCCTGCGCGTATGCTCGGGACACTTGACCTTGAACCACTACCACCAATTGGGCTAGAGCTGTTGCCGCATGCTGAATGACCTTGGTTGTCGCCTAGAGATCTACAGGTGGCACCTGTGCCTTGGGTTCTTGTTGCCCGCCACCATGACTGTTGTTGAGCTGTCGTTCCCTGCTACTGTGTTCTCTCTCTCCATGGGGACTCCACCTCTACCTCTTGAGGGGGCAGTGGAGGGGCCTGGCCTTGCATCCCTGTTACTAGCTGGGCCAGCACCGCCACCGCCTGCTAAATGACTTGAGCAGTCACTTGGAGGTCCACGGCGTGGATGGGAGCGCGGCCCTTTTGAATGACTTGAGCAGGCTCTTGGAGATCCACGACATAGACGGGAGCGCGGCCTCCATTCACAATTGTTGTTGAGCTAGCTACGACGATCCCCCTCACGGTTGTGGTTGTTGTTGCAATTCAAGTAACGAGAACCATGGGAGCTGCTAGATATGATCGTGTCATTTCTAGTGATAAGCTAATTTGTGAAATTTTGCCTGAGATTTGATCTCGGGTCTCAACGAAAGCACCAATGATGGTAAAAATGTTATTGGTGTATATTCAGATAAATAAGTAACAATAGTTTACTACAAGAATGTTTTCGTCCCCATCTTCAACAACAGGGTCTACTACTTATACTATGCCCAACGGCTCTTGTGGTGAGTGTAACGGACTCATAATGTGTCGGGTAATAATGGTGGGAACCGTTAGACTAATGGTGGGGAGCCACTGGAGTAATTCCCCTCTTCAATGTGTTGGTGACCGTTTGACTTCCATGTGTCCGCCTCCATAAGTGTGTTCGCATCTACTATTTACCGTTGCTATTTGATTGTCACCATTACTTCAATGGGACTAAGTACATCGAGTCGGATCCAGCACCTTGCCCAATTATCCTGTCACCAACCCCCCTACTCCCAAGTTTATGGAGGCGGACGCATAGAGGCGAACACACTTATGGAGGCAGATGCATGGAAGTCAAACGGTCACCAATACATTGAAGTGAGGAATTACTCCAGCGGCTCCCCACCATTATTCCAACAGCTCCCACCATTATTACCCGACACATTATGAGTCCGTTACACTCACCAGAAGAGTTGTTGGACATAGTATAAGTAGTAGACCATGTTGTTAGAGATGGGGACGAAAACATTCTTATACTAAACTATTGTTACTTACTTATCTGAATATACACCGGTGACATTTTTATCGTCACTATAAAAAAAAATGGCAAGGATATGCTAGTAGTTTCCATTTCCACATTGCCTTTGAAGTGCATTTAGTAAAAGTGGTTGGGTCTTCGATCATTTAGGAGTTACTTAACTACTAAAATTGTGAAACACCTTGTTTGTACCCAAGATTGTTTTAGGTTACCCAATCGACTCTTATCAATTGAGTAAAATCTTGATGAAGTAGAAAGATTAGAATAATTTAATTTTTCCTTCTCACTTTCTGTTTTAGGATTTTCATTCATTGTATTTAAATGCTAAGTTATTGTATATTATGATTTGCATATCTAGCCACCGGAACTGGGAGTAATGGACCTAGTTCTTCTCTTCCAACAATTGTTGTAATATTTATTTCTTTCAAATTTTATATCAGCTATTCATTTTTTTTAATTATCTAATTTTGATTTTGGAGGCTAATAATGTCATTTTTAGGAAATTATGCTATTTTTCTTGGTGGAAACACATAACTATTGTACTGCATATATATCAATAATCATTAATTCAGTATACCTTTTGCCTTGATTCCTTGAATTTTGAGGGAATGGTAATCTAGACATCTGGTATACCACTCTCACATACTCTCCTTTTATGAGTTTATCTTTCTGTATTTCTTAAATTCTTAATTGTTTACTAACTTGAGTGAATCTTGGCTAGATGATGCTTCCACCATTTGTTTGAACCAATTGAATTGGGTTGATATGTTGCTTATGTGTTTTGGTGTTGTCGCCAGTACTTATGTAGCAATTTGCCCCCAATTTTTACTTTGTTACGAAAAAAACAATAATCTTGAGCCTTATCTTTAGTATAAATGTTAAATATTTATAGTTTTACTTGCCTTATCAAGTTATAGGTAATTTATTTAACTTGTAATATTTGAATGGATTTTTTATTTGAATCTAGAATGTGGATGTTGGATTTTTATTTGAACTGTAAACTCTAAATTGTATTTTGTTGTAATTGTATGCCCGTTAGTCATAAGTTCCTAACCGATGAACCAATAAACATTGTAGGAATGAAGATATCGTAAAGAGAAAAGAGAGAATGATAGATAATAGAGTAGGGGATAGTTCAACTTCATTAACCATTCATAATCCAACTTCACACTAGTAATAAGAATAACAACATTAATGATGACCGTTACACTGGTTATAAACGTTACAATTATCACTAATAATGGCCACACATAATATATTATTTATAACATATTTATAGATTTGTCAATTATAAATTTAAATTTTGTAAGTTAATTGCCTTTAAGAGTTTGTAAATTACTAAATTGGCAATTTGGCACTTAAAGTTGTATAATTGACATGTAATTTCATGGCAAATTATTTAATTTTCAAATTCTTTTGAGAAATCCAAACTCATCCGATTACTCGATTTAAATCGGCCGAATTTAAATTGAAATCCTAAGGATTGAATTTAAAAATTACAAACTGAAATTCAAACGGGTTGGGCATTTGCACATCCGAACTAACCACCTGTATGATGCACAGTCATATTATTACAAAATTTCAAGTTTGCAATATTTTAAAACTAATCCATCTCTTTCTTTTTATTTTTCAACAACTATCAACCATTGATTTATCTAAATGGATAAATCAAATCGACCCTCACTTTTTACGTGAAAATCTGTTTTCACCTAAACCCTCTCTTATATCCACTTTTATTTTTTATTTTTATCAACTTACCTAATAACTAATTTTAACAAACATTTTAAATTACAATCTCCCAACTTCAGTCTCTAACTAATAACTTTTTCACCTACCAAAAAAAAAAAAAAAAACTATTTAACTTTTTCACCTTTTAATATACATTAAATACTATGGGTAGGGTGTGTATTTGGAATTCTACTGGGCTTCGTCTGGTCTTCTTTCTTATCTTATCTCAGCATTCCCCGTTATATTCCTTTGACCACGTTGCCTTATGTTTCGTCAAAACTTCAATCTATGTTGTTTTATACTATGGTACGTGGGAAACGTTGGCCAAACAATTAAACAACAGAGAGGCGTGCAGACGCAATTCTAGAACGCCGTAATGGTTCTTATACAAATTCAAACATTATTTTGTCTTATTTGCTAGATTTATTTGAGTTTTTTTAATGTACCACATTAATATCTATAGTTTACGAGGAACAAATAATTTAATTAAGTCTTCGTCAAGTCCCATTCAGATGACGACCTTTCTAAAACACGTTATTGTATATACATGAATTTGGACTCTTATTTTCATATTTAAACTACTCAAGTCCTTTGGTTTGAACTACATTTCTTCGTATTATTTGTGGATTTTTCGTTCATGAGTAGTTTTTTTAGTTGAGAAAGATGAATTGAAAATTTTAAATTTTAATTTATGTTATTGGAGTATAAAAACTTTAGTATTTATTCTCAAAAAAAAAAAAAAAAAAAAAACTTTAGTATTACTATTGGTCTACTATTGGGTGACGGGGGACGTAAAATGTCAAAATCCTATATAAAAGGCAACATGGA
The DNA here is from genome assembly GCA_003576665.1 of Ipomoea trifida. Classification (NCBI taxonomy): domain Eukaryota; kingdom Viridiplantae; phylum Streptophyta; class Magnoliopsida; order Solanales; family Convolvulaceae; genus Ipomoea; species Ipomoea trifida. The sequence continues at coordinate 9,173,437 of CP025649.1, read as the reverse complement.
AGTGTACAAGCAACATATACATATCGATTCCTTTTTTCTTTTCTTTTTTTTTTTTTTGGGGGGGGGGGGGGGGGGCAAATAATATTTTTTATTAATTGTTTTAGCGTTTAATATTATGCCTAATTAATTCATTATCAAGTCTTATTTATTAATTGTTTTAGCGTTTAATATTATGTCTAATTAATTCATTATCAAGTCAATTAATTAACCCTTTAACTAGTGAATACGAAAATTTATGATATGTAATTAATGAGGAAATACCAATTTTGGTCTCAGACTATTAGCAAAATGACAATTTTAATCCACATGTTTAATTTCTACCAATTTTGGTCCCACGATTATTGTTTTAGTACCAATTTTCATCAACGACTATTGTTTTAGTACCAAAATTTATCGCGTCGGTCACCCATCCGTTTAAAATGTGCAAAAATCTAAAAATGTTAAGGGGCCGTTTGGTTCGGGTAATATCAGATTACCTAGGTAATCTGAGTCTGGTAATGTTATATTACCTTGTTTGTTTCAAGTTATGAGATTACCTGGTAATGTTATATTACCTCAAAGCTGACGTGGCGGTAATGTTTCAAGGTAATGTGATTACCCTCGTTTTTTTAGGTAATCTAAGATTACCTTGGTTATTCCAATTTTGCCCTTGTTAACTAATCCTTATATAATAATAATAATAATAACACAATAACATATATAAAATAAATATATGTTTATATAATCAAATATACATGTGTGTATATTTATATATTTATTATTTTAATATTAAGCATCAATACATTCATACATATAAATAAATAAAAATACACACAATAAAGGCACACAAATATATATATATATATATATATATATATATATATATATATATATATATATATATATATATATATATATATATATATAAAGGACATTATAGTAAATTGTCCCATATAACCTAAAATATAACCCTTAACCAAACAAAGTAATATTATATTCCACAATCCAAACCAAACACATCAGGTAATCTTACATTCCCGAAATCTCACATTACCTTCCTGGAGGTAATCCTATTACCTGGGGTAATCCAAGATTCCGTGAACCAAACGCCCCCTAAGGGTATTTTCATCCTTTTCAACTTAATATCCCAATTTGAGCATGAATAAATAGATTTAAGTCCTAAAATTGATCAAAATTTGTATTTTTCCTCCTCATTTTACCTTAATTTGAGGAGGAGAATTATGAATTGTAATCGACCTTAGGGCTTAAATCTCTTTATTCATGCTTAAATTGGGATTTTGGGTTGAAAAGGACGAAAATACCTTCAAAATTTTTAGAATTGGACACGTTTTAAACGGATGGGTGACCGGCGCGATGAATTTTGGCACTAAAACAATAGTCGTGGGACCAAAATTAGTAGAAATTAAACATGTGGATCAAAATTATCATTTTGCTAATAGTCGTGGGATCAAAATTGGTATTTGCTCTAATAATAATAATAATAATAAGAAGAAGAAGAAGAAGAAGGTTAAGTTAATTTTATCGAAGGTCCCTCAACTATTGATTGATTGGTCATACTTATTTACTTTTGCATATGGTGTTTAATTTTAAAATTAACCACATTTGGCCCCCAACTAATAAGAATTTCTTAGATTAATAATTAAATTTGTGACGGCCTCAATTTCAAGGATAACATTTTAAATTTTCTTATATAGATTAAATTAGTTAAAATTAAACTTCACGCTTAATTTAAAACTCTATTTTCCCCTTTGAATCGCCTATAAAGTCACTATCTACTAGTGATTTATTTTACTAATTATGCCTTAAAATAATGTGTAACAAAATAAAGAAAAGTTCAATCATGCATTAATGGATAATGAGAAATAAAAACAGAGAGAGAAGAAAGAGCGAGAGAGAGAAAACTATGGCCGTTTAACATGCAAGAGGGACAGGCAAGAGCCAAAATTTATAAAGGCCACAATGAAGATAAATAAACAAATATGGAGTATTATGATTTGTGCATATTAAGCATATTCTTATGTTGCATATAACGCATGATTAATATGTAGTATCTGCTCATAAGTATGTCGTAACTACTTTTTCAACATATTGAAACACAAAGAATCAATATTATTGTTCCCACTGAGGCTCTTCTCGTATGAGAGAGTCACTTCGTGACACTAGACCACAAGGCTATTGGCAATTTTCAGTGTATATAAATTCAATATACCATCAAAAGAAAACAATATTTTGTTTTTAAAAAAAATCCAATATTTAAAAAACAATTAAAATTCACAATCAATTGTATGACTAATAATTTTCAGTACATTTAAGATGTTAAGGTGGATTCGAATTTTCTTAATTAAGATGATAAATTTGATATATTATATACTCAAAATAAAAAATAAGTAAATGATAAATTGATTCTCAATATGCACCATTTGATGAGTTGCAAAAAAAATGAAATTGGGAAGGCATTTAAGTAGCTTTTGTCCTACATTAAAAATAAATGTGGATTTGTATTAGTGTATATTTCTTAATGAGTATGTATTATATAATATAGATAGAGTGTTAGAGGCTCAAATGTGGTTATTCAATCAATTTCAAATTGAATTTTTATTTTGGAGTAATTATATATTCACCACATACACTAAAATGTAATTTACTAAATCAACTAAACTGTTTTCAAAAAAAAATCAACTAAACTGAGTTATATATATATATTCTGATTAATTTAATTAACTGACCAAATTAATTGAAGTTTTATTATATATAAAAATATTTTTTATATTTGTATTTATTATTAATTCAGTCAATTAGTTGAATTTCAAAATTTTTAACAGAATTAACTAATAATCAAATATTTCGAAAACTTAAAATCATTAACCAAACAAATGGACTCGGCGGCAGTAGTGGCCATTTTGAATGGGGGCTTAGCGGGGAAGTAGTGATTACTTCCCTCATCAAGGATTGCTTGGACCTCGTGAAAAGTTACACGGGTTTCGGGCTTTTCATATTGAGAGAGAGGGGAACAAATGTGCCGATTGGCTTGTAAATCATGGTCAGATAGATAATAATTGATTGGGGGACTCTAACTCTTTATAATACCCCGATCGAGTTGAACAATCTTTTTAACGCAGACGTGCATGGCACGCTGGCTTTACGGATTAGATAATGCTCTCTTGTGAGGGCTTCTGATGTACCCAAAAAAAATTAACCAAACAAATGTAATTTAGTTACTGATAGACTTAATTCGGTTAATAGTTAATCAAAATTATTTCAATTAATTGTAAAGTCCTATCAAATTGGGCAAATTATATAGTGCTCCTCGCATGGTGGACATTGATACATGTTAGTTTAATAATTTTTAATATATTGCATATTATTTTTTGCATGATTATTATGTTTTAGTATAAGTTCATTTTGAATGTACTGCACATTTATTATTTACTTTTTAATGTATTGCAAGTTAAAATGAATTTTTAATATACTAAAAATGAAAATGTGATATAAGGTTCGAAAATATGACCACCTATTTAAAATGATAACTGAAATGTCATCGCACTACATGATAATTGGCAAGCATTTTGGTTTTATTTATTCACAAGATTGTATTATCATATCTGTTATTGTACATGTACTTGTTCCATTCAGTAATAACTGCTCCAACTTCGTTTATTGAAGATTGTATTATCATATATATTATTGTAAATGTGCATTAATGTACTTATGACATTAATCACCATATCATTATTATATTGAAAAAAGAGTACGTTGTGCACTAAATTATTAGGTTTAGGAGGCCCCCAACCTATGCCTAAGGTCATTAAGACTTGGGAGAATTTTGTGTACAATGGCTTTTTAGTTTCATTATTTAAAAAATAATAATAATACCCCCCCCCCCCCACCCCGGCAGCTCTGTCTCTTGGTGGGACTTGGGAGACGAGGGTAGGGTGTTTGGTTTTTATTTTTTTATTTAAAATTATTAAAATTAATTTTAATTTTTTTTTTTCAATGTTAATCGCCATGTTAATAGTTGCTTGGAGTACTGTTTTTTTTTGTCTAATTCCACGAATTTAACTTATTCAGTGAGTTAATCATTTTTTTTATTTTAGTTAGATAATCCAATCATATTTTCGTGTGTAGTTCCGTAGCTAATTTGACACTTATAATTTTTTGTAGATCATTTTATCGCTATTAATATTTACGTTTTGTTTTAATTATTTGTAATATTCATCATATCACCAATCATATAATTCAATATATTTACTAGCCAGTTAGTGTTATATATATATATATATGATAGCGTAATTATTATTGAGAATATGATTCTATATACGCTATGAAATTTATTTAAGGCGAAAATTTGTGTGAGACATGTCTTTACTGTAAAAATAGTATCACAATTTTTTGCTACTGAAGCACAAAGAGTCAACATTCGGCTCTACTGAGGCTCAAACCCACTCTCATCCATATTGAGTGTAAACCGGGTGTCATCAGACCACAAAGCCTTTGGCAATAACAATTTATTTAATTCAAATTAGTATTAAATTTTCTATAATAAGTATTGTGATTTCTATCACAAGTAACAAGTAACTATCATAGAAACAATAATTTTAAAAAAATAAAGGAAAAAAGAAATTTGGAACCCAACTATACTAATAGTATAATGGTTGTTTTCAAAAAAATAAAATAAAATACTATAATGGCCATCAATGCATAAGTAGAATTTTTTTTAAAAAAATAATAAAGAAAAGCAAGTAATAAAGTAATTTTATGAAATAGTTTGAGGGCCAGTCTTCTTAGCTATTAGCTTCTCTTTCATTTGTGTAAATGAGGAAGATGATGGCGCCAATCCAACCGCCATAGTTGGTATACCCGTGAATGCCGGCCCGACGTAAGCTCCGTGTGTGATAATAAATATATTACATTCAAATATGACAAATAATAATAATAATAATAATAATAATAATAATAATAATAATAATAATAATAATAATAATAATAATAATAATAATAATTTCAGATATTTAATTTAAATTTAATGAATGTTACTCTTGATTTTTTTTTGGGGGGGGGGGGGGGGGGGGAGGTCAGCATAATCTAAAATTTAATTTGCCCTTTAAAACATGCTTATTTTTGAAAATTTGAGGTTTAATTTTTTAAATGAATAATACTTAATAACTAACTTCTTATTTAATGTCTAAAACACCTAGCCAACAAATTACACGAGAGAAGTAAATCGTACTAACAAATATTTTGTACTGTGAGTTCAACTGATGAGGGAATGTTAGTAAAAATCAAACTTGTAAGTTTTAGGTACGAAATTATGCTTCACCCACTCAAGCACACATTTTGGGGCAAATTCCATTTCTCTTCTATTACAAAAGAGGGGGGAAGGGGGTTGTTAAAACTTAAGCTAGTAAATTTGATAAAATGTGACCAAGAAAACATAAACATTTAGTTCAAACATGATATTTGTGTATATTTCTAAATAAATTACAACTCATTATGTTTGGTTTACAGAAATATATTTTTCTAGTATTTTTTTCATGAAATTTTAATTCAATTATTTCTCAATTTTTTACCATCAACTTAATTTGTCATTATAGTAATTTGCATAGTATAAATCAATACTATATAGGACATTTGAGTCTTTATGAAAAGTTAAATTTTGAGCGTTGTTTATTAATTTGGTTAAAATTGGCCAAGGAGGATTTATTCTTTGGGATGCTATAGTAAAACAAAGGACATAGTTACTCAAAATTGAATATTATATTAATTATTATTACCAACTAATTTGACAGTAGTAATAACAAATAAATAAAGGCAACCTAGCAAATGAAACTGATTAAACCACCGTTTAACGGCGGTTAATCTGTTTCTTTATGCTTAAACAGTTAAACTTCTCGTATATATATACGGTTTCGTATATATTTCTGATCTCGATTTATACGACTCGTATTTACAAGGTTGTCCCCTTCACATGACGGAGCAAGAGTTGGGATCTTCGTCGCTGAACATGTGAGCCGGAGGCGCGTTGATGTATGTCGGCGGAGGCGGAGGCGGCACGCGCGGATACGGTTGCGCGTAAGCGTATCCCATTTGGGCAGAACTAGGATCATGATGCATCATTAAACCGTAGTCTTGATTGTGGTAACTTTGGTTGTACATTGGCGTGACGTAGTACGTGTTTGGATGAAACCCGGCGTACTCCATCTTGTTCACCACCTCCGCCGCCACCGCCTTCGCCGCCTCTCCACCGCCGTCGGCTTTTTTCTCGCCTTCTTTCTTCTTCTCGCCGCCGTCGCCTTCTTTTTCTTTCTTCTCGCCGCCGCCTTCTTTATCCTTTTTCTCGCCGCCTTCCTTCTCTTTCTTCTCGCGGCCGCCGTCCTTCTCCTTCTTCTCGGCGCCGCCGCCGTCGTCCTTTTTGGGTGGCACAACCTCCACGCTCCGCTTCAATTTTTCACTCAAATAGGCGGTCAGCTCTTTGGCGTCCATTGTTCCTTTTGCCATGACCAAATCTTTTTGTGAATCGACCGTCACATCTTCAACGCCTAAAAAATTATCACAAAATTATTGTTAGCCAAACGTGACGTTATATACTTATATTGAATCATTAGGGAATCTAAAATTATTTTAACATTATTCTTTAATCTTTATATAATAAAATCATTGGAGGTAAACTTAATATTCATCATGCATCGTACCTTCGAATTTCTTTATGATTCTTTTTATCTTATGTGCACATCCATCGCAGTGCAATCGGATCTTCATTACCACCGTGCTTACTTGTGGCTGCAACATCGCAAACACAAAAAATTATTAATTATTTAATTCATAATCATCTCATTTTAAATATTCTAGCTACTAAGTAGTTTTACGATGCCAAAGACTTTGTGGTCTAGCGACACTCAGTATCCTGATTTACACTCCACATGAATGGGTTCGAGTTTTAGTGAAGGCAACTGTTTTCTCTTTGTACTTCAGTAGTGCATTAAATTGAGAGATTTTGTTTTTTACTTACGATCATAAAATTGAAATTATATTGTGGGACCACCCCATTTACATGTACATAATTGAGTAGAACCTTATTAGCATAGATATATACTACATACCTCTTTGGGCTTCTTTTCCTCGGCTTTCTCCGGCTTGTCATCGGACTTCTTGTCGGCGGCGGGGGCGGCAGGTTTGGGCTGCGGAGATACAAGCACCACTTGTTTCTTGGTCTTTTTGGCGACCCTCTCCAGGAGCAATTTGGGGTCCACGTTCCCTTTCACCGTCACTTTTCCGCTCTCCCAATCCGCCTTTACTTCTTCCACTCCTAAATGCATGAACCAAGTACAAGTTAGCACAGCATACATTATTTGACTTATCAATTTAATTTTTATAATTCAAAAGGTAGTTCAAGTAACAAATAAGTTTCTTTGTGATGATGATTCTGGAATAATTGGGATTCAATTTCTCAATTCTCATGAGTAACAATTCTCTTTGTGTCAATTTTTGTGTGCCTCTCGGAACAAATGAAGATTAGTCGAGTGAACACGAGTAAGACGGATCGAGATAGACCCGAAATCCTTAATGTTAGTTGTTGTGGTTTCCACCAAAAAAAAAATCAATTTAATTTTTATAAATAGTAATAATTACTGAAATTAATAATTAAATTACCACAATGTTGTATGGTGTAATATCGTACCACTAAAATTATTAATAAATAATAAAACAAAATTTTCAATATTGTGCGTTATGGTGTCATGATTTCACCAAACATTTTGATTCGTATATACAACATAAAAATTCTTAAAAAAGATATACCTTCCAACTAATGTATTAATTCTTTCTAACTAATGAAAACCAAAGAAAACCCAACCCAATAAATAACTATAATAGTAATAATTATTGGATTTAATACATAATAGATTAATTTAAAGAAAATAATTAATTAATTACCCTCAACATGGCGGATTGAGCGCCTGACTTTCTTGGCACAGCCTTCACAATGCAAGTCGAGCTTTAACACGACGGGCGGCGGCCCATCCTCCTTCTTCTCCGCCTTGGGGGCGGCGGCGGGGACGGCGTCGCCGCCGCCCTTCTTATCACCTCCTTCATTCTTATTCTCTGCACCATCCTTCTTGGTTTCTTCTTTCTGAAGCCAAAAAAAAAAAATCAAATCTTTTTAGCACGTTTAACAAGGGATAGATGGAGGAGAAGTGGAGGAAGAGAGAGGGATAGAAGAGTAATTTACCTCACCCATGTGATGGTTTTAGTGAGAGAGATAGAGAGAGAGAGAGAGAGAAGTTTTTTCTTTGGGTGTGTTTGGATGGGAATTGAGTAGAACGGCTTGAAGAGAGAAAAGGGAGGCAAATTTGGGATTTTATAGAGAATGGAATTGCACACAAGATACAAGCTTTTCTGTCCTCCAATAATTTAATCCTTTGAATTGTGTGCTATTTCTTTTTTCAACATTTTGCATTGCCCCACGCCTCATTATTTTATAAAATTACATCTACTATTTTAATTTTATTCAACCAATATATAATAATGTATTATACAATATAATAAATATGCATATACACAGTAATAATTACAACCTAGTACACTTTACCCCAGCAACTTGACATTGATAAACAGATTGATAATGTAACTACACGCAAAAGCTAGAGATCGCTAAAGAGTGTGACTGTGTGAGTGTCTGACTCAAACTAAATGCAAATTAGTCTTTCAATTGTGAGAATATAGCTGATGACATACGCAAAAGAAAATAAAAAACATAGTTCTAAAATACAAAAAAGAATGTGAGAAGGTGAAAGTGCATATGAAAAAATGTTACTAATTATCAATTTATATTGAATAGCTATTTATTAAAATCAAATCTATTTCATATTAATCTTCCATTTGTTGTAAGTGATTGTTTTAAAAACACCCACACTGACAAGTACCTTACGGTATGATGGCATCAGTGTTACCCTCCTAAGCGAAATGTCTCTATTATGTTGAATAGATATTCTATAGGTTAGATTGTAGTACTAAAAAAAAGAAGGAACATCCACTACTAATAATTAATTATCATCCGATCTCTTGCCTAATAAGGATGTGCAGATAATAGTAAAATAATATTGATGTTATTACCCAAAAAAATAAAAATAAAAATTGTAATTAATAATTTCAAAAAATATACAGATTATATTATCTGTAATATTTAATATGTAACCAAATAAAGTATGTACGTTGTACCTAATATACTGAGTCACTGACACATACATCATATAGATAACTTAAGAATAATAATTGAGATGTTTGCAAAAAAAAAAAAAAAAGAATAATATTAATTGAGATGTGGATATATGCATCATCATTATGTGTGTGGATGTATGTATCATGTATGTATGTATGTATGGTGATGGAGGATGGGAGATAAGCCGGCGGGTTGGACTGGGCGCCGGCTGGATCGGTTTTATTAAACGCTGTTAGACCAACAAATTTTGACCAGAGCCGGACCGGGTATAATGACTGATTAACCCTTGGCCGTCTTTTATAGATCCACCTACTGCCAAAAAATTGCAAATATGAGAAATGTGGGGTAGATTTGGTATTTGATTTTAAAAATTTATTACGTTTTAGTATTTCAAAAATCAAATTTATTGTCACATTTAATACTTTTGTAAATGGCAAAAGAATAGTTTTCTTCGTGCTCGTGGCTGCGTGTCACATTTAATACTTGAATGTGTCAATATGACTAAAAATGACAAGATACCCTGTGATTGAAATATTAAGGAGGTGTTTATAAATAGTTGTTAGCTGATTGAGTTAGTGTGCTTGACTAGTTGATAATATTAGTTAATTGTAAAAAGATGTTTGGTATATTAGATGTTAGTTGATAACTGATTAAACGCAAAATGATTTTCTTAAAAAGTTGATCAAAAAAATGTTTTGACCAATTTTTTTAAATTTTAGCGTTTTGGAACAATAAATTAGTACAAAAAACTAATAAATTACTCAAATTGATTGTTTAACCAAACCAAACATCTAATAGTGGTCAAACAAGACAAAATTAGCTGATAAGCTAACTATATTACCAAGCAGGGCCTAAGTGTAGGTGTAATGACCATACAAGTACTTATGTTCGAATTCTTAATGTGGAATATCTCAGCTTTGGGGCACAAAGCAAACGCTCAGACCTGCCTCAGTGAGGCACATTATGAAATTTACATCCTTCAATAACCCGTAGGGCAGCGTGAGGTAGCCTTCTTCAAGCACTCTAAACTCACTCTCTAACGTTTATTATTAACTCAATGTGGAGTTAACCAATTAACTGGTGGTATAGTCTATAAGAATAATAATAAGTTATTGGGAGTGAATATTAGGCAATGAAATAATAGAAAGTGAATATTGTAAATGTTTACTGTATAATTTATTATTAAGTGATTTTGTGGTGCAAGTTTAATTAGACTTATTAAGTAGTTTGGTCAAATTTGTTTGATTATTAGATACATGCCTATATTATTTTGAGATGAATTAAAAACGAAACTAGAATAAATAAAGTGAGACGAATGAAATATCATTGGCATAACAAAAACAAAATGCACCAACCTAGTAAAATGACATATAACCGAACTAGACCAAATGTAGAAAGTGCAAGTGGAATGATTCATGCTTTTTAAAGCCAACAAAATGGATGTGCAGTGTACAATGTACATAGGGGTAATTTTAACACAGATTTTTGCAGAACACCAAAAATCAAAGTTTACTATCTTCAACCATCCTTTAATTAGGGTAGGCTAGGCCAACTTTTAGCAAGATTTTCAAGTTAGGTTGTTTGATTTTTGCCGCCATTAATTAAATACATGTTTTTATAGTCATTCGGTATCGATTTGTAGGAACGGGACTGAATAATAAGTATCATTAAATATATTTATTAATCAAGAAACTAATGCATATATGCTGATTGGATGGTGATTACACATCATGATCATCTCGACTTTGACCTTCGTGTTTTTAAGGTTGTGTTTGGCAGAGCTTATTTAGGAGCTTATAGCTTATATTAAGCTACTAATAAGCTATAAGCTTTGTTTGGTATTGTTCCCAATATAAGCTAGTAGCTTAAAATAAGAGCTTATTTTGAAACGCTACTTCATGTAGCTTTTCAAAAATAAGCTAGTAGCTTCTTAACTTTTTTTCCATTTTATCCTTATTATTTTATATAAATGACATTATTTATCCCTCCAAATTAAAATTTTTTTGGCCTTTTTTCTTCAATATGTTCCGTTGTAATTTTAATTTGATATTTGTGTTTGAACAATAATTTTTGTATGAACTAATTTTATGAATTATAAACATCTTGTTTTACTTTATATATTTTTAAATATATGTTCTTACTTTATATTTTATTAAATTATATTAATTTCGTTATTTTATATTTTAATATGTAAACAAACCTATTTAAATTTAAAAATATTTAACTTTTATGAAGATGTCCTTTTTAGTCTTTTTACATTTATCAATTCATCAAAAAGTTAATTTTACCAAACACTTTTAAGCATAACAGCTCTTCAGATTTCAGCTTCGAGCTTATAGCTTTTCAGTTTTCAGCTACTTTTCAGCTTTCAGCTACTGTTTCAGCTAGGTTTGCCAAACATAGGCTAACACTTCTTTCGTGGGCTAGTCTCTCGCATGCTATTCGTTGATCTCGTTAATGTGAATTGGATCAGATGATCGTATCCATGTATTTTTTTCTATTTGTTTTCTTTATATCCTATTGTACAAAAACATGTTTACATGAAATCTACTATTTTTAGCTTCCTAGGTGAAAAATTTTCAAATGTTGGAGTTAAGATAATTTATAGTTAAATATTTAAAGTCTTTTATTTATTTATTTATTACATAATGCATTAGTTTTCACATTTCATGGGATAAGGCTATACATTCAACCGATCGTGTGAATCAAACCCCATTTAAAGATATCTCTATTAAGGATGTTGCTGCATACACATAGGCTTGAACCATTAACTATATGCCTAGGTAACTCAAATCCCTTCTACTTAAACCAACACTTTTTTTTTTGTTTGTTTTTTTCTTTTGTTTTCTTTTTGTTTTTGTTTTTGTTTTTTTTTTTTTGTTTTTTTTTTACAGGTAAAAGATATACTTTTTATTCACTTGTTTTTTTTAGTGACAAACTAAATAGTCAATTAGCCATTTATACGTGTGGTACATGGCAGGTTAGGCCGGCAAGTATTAGAATGTCAAAGGGAGTAAATGAATTGAAATTCGTTTTGGTAATTAATATGAATTTGAAATTTTTTTGGTAATTAATATGAATTTTATTGAAGCTTGTAAAAAAATCAAAGTTAAAATACATATTATTTGAATAGTTACCGTTTTTATGATGTAATAAAATTTTAATACTTTATTTCATTACATATGGGCCACAGAACTCAATCAAGTTTATATTCAAACTTAATTATATATAAATGTTAATATTTAAATTTTTAAATAAATAATATAACAATATTTTGAACAAAAAATAGAATTAAATGCGTAACATATCATATGATTTGTTCTGAATTGTTTAAAACCCGATATAAAAATGGGTAAAATTTTAACTTGTTTAAAATAACTTATAGTAGTATAATATGAACGATTTAAATGAATTAAAATGTGCTAAGCACCTTGTGCTCAGATGTCATATAATGACTCTCCTTTATGTGAAGTTATGAGATCGAGCCTCAGTAGAGATAAAGTAATGTAATATTGATTTAAAAGTGTTACATTTTTCAGTATAAGTATCACATTTTCTTATTGACCCGACCGATTTCACAGAAGAGGGCAAATTACAGCTATGTGGACTACAGTCCAAAACAACATCATTTTGATGTTAAAAAAATTTCTTGCTCCGCGTGCGTGTTAGAATAATTAATACTTTTGGGTAAGATAATGTATTTTATGAGTTAGAATAATGTATTTTATGTGTTAAAATAATGTAATTTATATGTGTTTGAATAATGAAATTTCTAAGGTAAGATAATGTATTTTATGAATTAGAATTATTTGTTTTATGGGTTATAATAATATATTTTGAGTTATAATAATGTATAATGTACGTGTTAGACTAATGAAATTTCTGGATTAAGATAATGTATTTCATGAGTTAAAAAAATATACTTTATGTGTTAGAATAATATATTTTATAAATTAAAATAATGTACTTTATGTATTTCTAGACCGTAGTTCACACAGCTGTATGAGTCACAATACACACAATAATAATTGCACAGGAGAATCACTCCTAGAGTCCTAGTTTAGTAGCTCCCAGGCCCCCCTCCATCAATTCATGAAGATAATAACTAAGGAAAAGAAAAGCCTTGTAGTCCAATATAGTAATCCTTTATCAGAAAATTATAATTTTAATAATTTTATTTTTTAGTAGGGTGAGAAAGTAGTTATGAACCTATACTACATTGTAACAGAGTCAATAGCTAAAAAAAAAAGAAGATAATTTTGTTTTTCAATTAGATCATATTAATTACCTAACCTTAATAAACACTCCAGGATATAATAAACAAAGACAAAAAAAAAATGAAGAATAAGATTTACGTGGCTCAACTATTGCCTATGTTTCTGAAGGTTGAAGAGATCTTTTATTAATTATGATAATCATAGAAAATTTAAAATATAAAATATCATATTTATAACAGTCCAATACATACCATCCATCTTCTATAACAATGAAACATACTCAATCAATTTACAGGGTGTTTGGTTAGAAGGAAGGAATTTTGGGGGGAAATTGTAATTCGGTGGAATTATAATTCAATGAATAACGTAGGAATTGAAATTACAGTGTTTGATATGCAGGAATAGGAGTACAAGGAATTGAAAGGTAAGAAGTAGCAGAATGACTAAAATGCCCTTATGTAATAATAATAATAATAATAATAATAATAATAATAATAATTCTTTTAATAATAATAATAACAATAGTAATAATAATAATAATAATTCTTTCAATAATAATAATTATTATAATGACAATAATAATAATAATAATAATAATAATAATAATAATAATAATAATAATAATTCTTTCAATAATAATAATAATAATTTCAAAAAGAAAAAAAAAAAGAAAAGACAAATGATTGGGAGGAGAGGCAAAATGGTCTTTAATGCCCCTCCTCTCCACCGAATTACAATTCATGGGGTATCCCATAAATTGTAATTCACCATTTTGAGGGAATTACAATTTCCTCCAACCAAACCCTGTAATTATCAAATTCATTGAATTACAATTTAATGAATTACAACTACACCCTAACTACATCCAACCAAACAACCCCTTATCTTTTACCTAAAGTAAATAATGTAAATAACATATCGTGAACTCGTAAACCGATGCACTCTTATCCCATCATTTCTCCACCACATTCATCCCATGTTCTTGATACAGTCTGAGAAATTCAGAAGCAAGGCTGCGCAGCCCTCAATTACCCAGACACCAAAGCAAGCCAATGAAGATCAAGATTGATTTGAACTCCAATATCAAGTATCAACATCATAGTACTATAGCCCACAAAAGTAAAGATAAGTTAAATTATATATCTGCCCTGCCCTCAAAAACAACTTAATTAGTACTTGCTAAGACATTGTGGTCTAGTGACACCTAGTTGCACTTTTATATGGGAGAGAGTGGACTCGAACCTCAGTGTAAGAGTGGGTTTGAATCTCAGTAGAGACGATATTGACTCTTTGTGTTTAAATAGTTATGAACAGATACTGCATTGTAACAGAGTCAATAGATAATAAATTACCTCTAATATGGTGGACTCTTTGTAATTACTAAATATATTAATTCTTTTTTTTTTAAAAGTCACTAAGTCATTGTGATTTATCTTTTCATTATTATGTCGAGCTGAAATATGGGAACAGAGTTTGTATTTTTGTGGGCAAGATAAACCATTTATCAGGTTCAATGGCTCAAGGTAAAAGTCATAGCCGCAATGATACAATAATGCATCTCTATCTTTTAATGGCCCTTGGTCGTACCAAAAAGAGGTTTTGACTGTTTAAGTCATTATGCCATATTTGACTTCTCACTGATTTCTTACATATGCCATGATGCCACAAATTGAATATTCTAGATTGAAGTTATTAATTGTTGATTGTTGATTGGGAACCGCTACCTCAACTTGTACAATGCCTTCAAACATAAGTAATGCATGCATAGACTTCTTGAATGGGGTATATATATATTTTTCAAAAACTTTAAACAAGATAAGAGAAAATTTGACGTTTGACAATACAACAAATCAAATCATCTATATACATCAAACGGTCTGCTTACAGAAATAGAATCAATACTAAACAACACTAATAAACAATTCAAATTCAAATTGTAATTTTGGTAGAAAAATATATTGATTTATTCCTTTATTGGTCTAGAAGGTGCATATAGAAGTGCGGAGGTAGAGAGCGTGGCTATTCTAAGATTTAAATCCTGCACGTCGTGACGGTTAACAAAACAAAGTTTATAAATTTATTTTAAGTTAGTTTACTAGTTGAGCTATTCTCCGGGTAAGATTGGATGATAACATATACACTTTGTGATTAGCAACTAAGACTTTATATGGTTTATGATTAACTTATGGCATCCATGCTTTGCTAATGGCAGATGCTATTTGTGTTGTTTGGCTTGAATGTTTGTAGTTGTTTAGTTTTGAATTACCGTAGCATTTTGTTGGAATATTAAGCATGAAAATGGTAAGTGGTTATTATAAGGTATTATTTAATTGGAGTCCATTACTAGTTTGAGTTAGGCCAAAGTGAATTTAGAATCTCGTAAGTAGAAAGATAAATTTCATACATTTATACACTCAAAAAGGATAATATGTGTGAATTAAAAATTGATTCTCAAAAGTATACCCGTAAAGCTGAAAAAAAATTGAAATGTCTTTTAAAGAGCCTTTATTCCACAAGGTTTGGATTATATATATATATGTACACACACACATTTTAAAAAAGTTTTACAAGGCGTTTGGTTGGAGGAGGGAATTAGGGGGAAAATAATTGTAATTCGGTGAAATTGCAAATCAATGAATAAAGTAGGAATTGAAATTACAGTGTTTGGTATGCAAGAATAGGAGTATAGGGAAGTCAAAAAATGACTAAAATGCCCTTATGTTGTAATAATAATAATAATAATAATAATAATAATAATAATAATAATAATAATAATAATAATAATAATAATATAATTTTAAACACAATAAGCAAAATACACATCTTAAAATGGGTTATTGCTAAACTGCCAGATTTTTAAATATACTTCATATATATATATATATATATATATATATATATATACATATATATATGTATATATATATATATATGTATATATATATATATGTATGTATATATGTATGTATGTATATATATATATATATACATACATACATATATACATACATACATATATACATACATATATATATATATACATATATATATATATATACATACATATATACATACATATATATATATATACATATATATATATATAGAATTACATTCATGTACAAACAGGTGTTATAATACAAACATGTGGATCATTGTGTGCCATTGGATGGGGTTTTTCGACGGTTAGATTGCATTATTTTAATATTGGCGCCATTTTAATTTTTTTAGCCGGTTTGGGGGTTTTTATTTGCTTATGGGGGTATTTTAGGTATTTTGCGTTGTGGGTGGTGATTTAATTCCTTTTTTCTCTCTGAATTACCGTGTTTTCCTAGGGTTGATTTCTCATTTGTCTCCACCGCTCCTTCGCAAGTTGCCTGGGGTTGTGGATAATCGATTTCTTCGACAACGATTGCTCTCGTCTGCACGTTGGGATCTTTGTGGAAGTAATGGTAGTCGGTGGGGTCCAGACCAGGAGTAAACGGCGGGGACTAACGATGCAAGCTGTCGGCCGAGGTTGGTTTTCCCCTTCTTTTTTTTGTTTTCGTTTTTTTTCCTTAGTATTTTTGTTGTGGTATAATTATTTCCTTGTAGTTTGATTTTTTGTTGTCTTAATTTTCTGCTGGTGGTTGTATGTGGTTGTATGCATTTGGCTGGAGTGTTGTTCGTATGGTTCAGGGTTGTGTATTTGGGGGGCTTTTGTTTTTGTTTTTTTTTTTCTCAAAATTTTTGGTTTTGGTTAGTTATTTCCGGTTAGTTTGTGTTTGGTTGTCTCAATTTTCTTGTGTGTTTGTGGTGGTATTCGGATTTCATTTGGGGGTGTGCATTCTGCTCATGTGTTTTTCGAAGGGTGGGTTTGGGTTTAGTGTTCTGGATTTTTTAATTTCTGGTCGTGTGAAGTACGTTGGGGTGTTGAGTCATGCGTATGATTGTGGGTTGTGTATTTTAGTGGATTTTGTTTTTTTTTCTTAATATTTTTGGTTTGGGTTTATTATTTCCGTGGACTTTGGTTTTGGTTGTGTTAATTTTCTGGTGTGTTTGGGTTGGTGTTGGGTTTTTCTCTATTATGGTGGTAGATGGTGGTGGGTATGGTTTCAGCATCATATATTAGGTTGTTGTAGTGTTCTGGATTTTTCTATTTCTGTGGTGTGTAGCATGCTGGTTGTTGTGATTGAGGCGTGTGCAGAATGCGGTGTGGGTGTGTGCATTTGTAGTATGCAGGGTGTGCTGTCTGCTTTTCTGGTTTTTTCTATTTCTGTGGTGTGCAGCATGTTGGTTTTTGTGATTGGGGCATGTGCAGAATGCGGTGTGGGTGTGTGCATTTATCGTATGCGGGGTGTGCTGCCTGCTTTTGTAAGTTGTGAGGACCAAAACCAGAATTCTTTTCCATAGTTCATGTTCTTTTATCTGTTTTATTCAAGTCGTAGTATTTATAATGTGTGGACCTTTGCTTACGGAGTTTATGCTTTGTTGGTTTGTGCAGTTTATGTTCCCTATTCTACGTAATGACCACTACTTTTTTCTGTGCTTTGATTTTTGCAATGGCTGGTATGAGATTATTAACAACTCCATAGTCCCGGTTAATAAGCAGTTGAAATATGGTGAATATCTGGAAGATATGGTTTGTATTCACTAGTACCAAGTCTTGTTGTTTTCTGTATTCCATGGTTTTCATTTGCTTTGTTATTGTCTATTGCAGAAGAACATGCTTTCAGAGTTCTTCAAAACTATTGACCTTGCGAAGTCTATAATATGTGCGGGTATTAATGCGAAGCGTATGCAGATGCCGTGGCGGGATTCGAAGAATAAGGTCGACTGTGGAGTGTATATCATGTGCCACATGGAGACATATGTATGTCAGGGGGTGTCCAAATGGGATTGTGGCCTTACTAAAGGTGACACTGCTAAGCTCCGACAGCTTATGTTACACTACATGAAGGAAATTACAACCTCTGGGTTCAATCTTCATAGGCTTAGGAATCTTTCTCGGGCGTTTCAGTTTATTTCACCTCCCCTGTGTGGTCTTTAGTGTTGCATTCATGGGTATGGATTATTAAAGATTAGCTCCTTTTTTTTTGCCAAACTATATTGAGCCTTATACGGGCATTTTTGTTTGTGTAGGTGGTTACCTTTTAGTGTGGCAGTTACTATATAACTGCACCAACTTTTTTCTATTTATTTGTTTTGGAGCCATATTTAGTGCGTGGTGCTATTTCGTTTTGTTTTTTTTTTTACTCTTAACTATTCTATTGTTCTATAGCTATCAAACATTCGATCCGCTAGTGGCCATAATGCAGCCCGTGTGCGCATTAACAAGCAGGTGTATGCATTCATTTGAATATATGCAATTCCCAAACTATGTGCTTTTCGCTGGGTGCACACATGTGTATGTGCGTGTGCACCTGGCCTGGTATTTATGCACACAAGGCAGGCCGTGTGCACATATTCACGGAGGTGGATGCATTCTTTTGATATTCGTGCGATTCTCAACTAAACGCGCTACGCTGTGTGCCCTCGAGACTATGTGCGTGTGCAACATGTCGGATAACACCATACTCATTTCTATCAATTCTTCTACCATTCTATAGCTAAGCATGTCCGTTACGTTGGGTGAACACATGTGTATGTGCGTGTGCACCTGGCCGGCTAATTATGCACACAAGGTATGCTGTGTGCACGGATTCTTGTAGGTGGATGCATTCATTCGATATATGTGCAATTCTTAACCAAACATATTGCGTTGATTGTACTCGAGACTATGTGCATGTGCACTCGAGACTATTAAACAAACCTGTTATTATTTTAATTATTTTTAAAAGTGCATGGGTTTGGTTTTGATTGTCATAAAATATTTAGATCGCATTGTGTGCAAACAAGAGTTTATCGCAGTGTTCTGTGTTTGCATACTACAATCAAAGCCACATAATGTATCCTTGAATTTAATCACATCTAATTAATTCATTAGTAAATAAGCAGTTTGCAGTATATTCAGTGCGCACTCTATCTATCTAAAAATCAACATATTTCATATTATAAACTGTATGACAGTTTACTGTTTTGACGTTGTTATTCTGTCTGGACAATTGCGAATGTCATGTTTCTTGCTTTTGCTGCAATACTTGCACTGTCTTCCTCTTTTATTGCTCTTCTCTATTGCTTTTTCTCTAGCGCTTTCGAATACTCTCATTTTAATTTCTCACACATAGACTATGTTTGTTATTATTATCATCGAGCTAGAAGAGGGGTTTGCACACTAGTTTGCAGCTTGTTCTGGCGTGTGC